>LPNX010129807.1:270851-284715 GCA_001517045.1 Pseudotsuga menziesii | reverse complement strand
CTTTACATAGTTTTTAAATAGATTTTAAATCATATTTTTTCTATCGGTTAGTACTAAAATAAAAAAATGATATTATAACCCTAACTAAGTGAAATCTCAGCCGAAAAGAGAGGGTTTGACTAAGTTGAACAAATATAATACTAACTATGTTACTGGTAAAATAACTAGTAAGCAATGAAAAGAGAAAGCATTGTTTATAATTTAAAGACTATTCTAATAGTAATATTTGATCTAAAATCGTTAAGTAATGGCTGTAAAAAACTGACTATAGCATCGTAGGAAAGAAATTACAGCTTCCTTTTTCATAGTAATACAAAACAATTATCATTAAACTCTTGTGGATACTAAACATACTTCATAAAAAAATACAGATATAGAATTGAATCATAGATAAATAACAATTTAGCTAAAACCTTGATAATTTGCAGAAGGGGGACAAACACCCAAAGGAGACTGTTCCACCCAACCGTCTCTTGAAGCAGCCAATATTACTTGCTTAGGACCCCCAAGCTTGTTCACTAAACGACTAGGACAAAGAGACTGTGTACAGTACACCAGCCAATATTACTTGCTCAGGACCCCCAAGCTTGTTCACTAAATGACTAGGACAAAGAGACTGTGTACAGTACACCCAGAACTTTCTGAATTTAACCCTTAGTAGCAGACTCAACTCAACAATTCCACTTTAGCTATCCACTCATCAAATTCCTTGTGTGCCTGAATTTTCAGTTTGTAGTAGTCACAAGGTTCATTCACTTGGAATAGAATGTAATAAGCCTCCTGCTCAATTCAATGGTATTTATAAGATTGCTTAGGTCTTTGTGTCAGTTTTGAAAATAAGTGAACCACCTGATCAGTTCCTCCTCTCAGGGAACATGGCAACAATTTTAGGGATTTTGCTTCCTGCAACAACTAGAAAGTGAAATGCTAGTGTTGCCACTTGTCAACCAGTCTTCTCGAGTTGCTCATTCCTCCTAGTGGGTCAGTGAACACTCATTCAACATTTTCCTTTGGATAGGTGTCTCTTCTATTTAATTATTAAAATAAATAAATATTCAATTACAGTAATCCTTGACCAACTTGATCATAAAAACTTTACATTAATTTTAACATAATTTTTTTCTCAAATAAATAAAAATATTTATTTTTCAGTTCTAGGTGTGTTGCAATTTGGGTAAATTAAATGAAGACAATTTTTTTAGTAGAGTTTAGATGGTAATGTCCATATGAAATGCCTTACAATAAGGTTAAACAATATTTTGTAATTGTTTTTTGTGGAAAAATATATTGTGGGTAAGGGGAAGTAATATGCAGTGGATGTATTGTAGAAATGTAAAGCTTTCTTTAATGACAAATTAATAAAAATATGAACAGTTTTTGTGGACGTAGCCCTTGGTTGGGGGTGAACCACGTATATTGGTGTCCTACTTTTATATTTGTTTTATACTTGTTTTTATGTCTCAAGCTAGTGCTTCGCAAATCTGGCTTTACAACAATATACTCAATTCCTTATTGTACATCATGAAGGGAATGTAGACCATGTTACTTAATACTATCATGGAACAAAGAACAATAAAAAGTAATTATAGAGTTTTAACATTGATGATTGGTGTTTAATAGATAAATAACATGTGTTTGTTTTATTAAGTAGTGAAAACATATTCTCATGAAAAGTGTAGAGGGTGGAAATTATTTGAATTGTTAAAGAACATATTAATATGGCTTTTGATTGTTGCAGAATATTTTCAATGTTTCATACTTGTAAATGGTAAAGCATGGATACAATATTTATGATATTATTATCTTGTAATTTATTTTATTACTAGGTGATAGAAGTTATTCCAATTTATTTGCATTCAATTGGAGGCTGTAAATGAACCAAAAATGGTTTAACAAAGAGACCAAATTGATAAGGAATTATGTGCCAATATTTAGATGGAATAATAGTATATCTATCTATGTGTATGATTAAAGAGTTGTTCATATTTATTAATATCAAATAACCATTGGTACTACCATTCTTGGGTAGTTAAAAGATGTTTAAGAAAGATTTTTATACCTCATTTCCACAAAAGTAGTAAAATGAGAGTTGGGTTTGTTACAAGTAAGCAAAGAAAAGAAGGAAACATACACTTATACTTATAGGGTAGGGCAGGTGACAAAGTCCTCAGATAACTCTCAATGAAATATACCCCTAACGAACATGGTTAAATATGTAAAACAAATTACAAATGAAAAATATAATATACATAAATTTTAAACCATAATGTAAAAATCTAGATTTATAATTTTAAAATAATTTTTTTTCATATAAACTAAATAATCTACATGACTTTAATATTAATTATAAAATAATAATTACAAATTAGTTTGAAAGGATTATTATATTTTTGTATATTTATAATTTACTTTATTTTACTTCACAATGTAATTTTTATTTGTATAATTTAAATTTAAATTTATTTATTTAATTTTTTAAAGTTTAAAATATTTAAGATTCTTAAATAATGATAAAAGTTTATAAAGGGCAACTTTGTCCCATTGACTCTTAAGAAGAAAGAAGGGAATTACTTGATTTCTTTAAAAAAAACTTTTTTTATGTCCATAAAATTTGAAAAGAAGATTTTTTAGCTTACTATAGTTTTATAATTTTGACCAGTTATGAGGTTAAAAAACTTTTACCATTTTCATTATTTAATTTAAACTAACTATTTAGATGATAAAAAACATATTTTTTTTATATATTTTATTTTGATTTTTAAATTATTTATAATAATTATTAATTTAAATTTTTACTTATCATAAATAAATAAACTCTATTAAAAAAATTCTATTAAACTCTAGAAACACATAGTCCAAGTGCTAGTGATTGAAATAGATAATTATCTTACCATTAGTCATGTGATATTATTAGATAAAACGTAAAGTGACAATAAATATAAAATATATTCTAGCAAATATTTAAACAAACCCATTCGTAAGTATGTGATATTATTAGATAAAATGTAAAGTGACAATAAATATAAAATATATTCTAGCAAATATTTAAACAAACCCATTCGTAAGGTTACTTGCTTTGGTTTTATTTGCTTTTGCTTTTTCATATATATATATTACAACTTTTTCTTAAAAAAAACATACTCTTTTATATATTTTATTTTGAATTATGGCCGTTACATGTCAACAATAATCTTTATGTTAGGGTTGTAATTGAACTAGGTTTATGGCCGTTACATCTGATTGAAAGGTTGAGTTTAAATTGTTTTTTCTCAACGGCTGGATATAAGAGATCGTGGATGGAATCAATCCAATTGGGTTTAGGTTTGTTTGAGACGGAGAGGGCCCTGCTCCTCTGTTCTTTATTCGTTCTTTCTGCTCGATTTCGCTCAGGCGTTGTTGTGAAGGGCAGCGCTCAGTTGGCGGGTGTTTTTTTTGTTTTCTTTTATGTTTGTGTTGTGATTTGTGTTTGGTGTCGTTGTATGGATCTGTATCCTGTGTTTCGTTTGTGGTGTTGTTCTTTGCTTGTATTCTGTGTTTTGTTATGGATCTGTATTCTGTGTTTTCTGGTGTTGTTCTTTGCTTGTATTCTGTGTCTGTGTTTTGTTTTGTAATGGATGACTTATGTGTTTTGTCAACGTGTTTGAACCTTGAGGGAAAGAGAGGATAAATTTATCGCATCTAACGATTATAGGTGAGTATGCATTTCAGTTTTTGTGATTATAGATTATTTTTATTTGTTTTGAAACTTATGTTATAATTTGATATAGTTGATATTTGTTTTATGTTCTGAATTGTTATTTTGAATTAATTGCATGAAGGAACGCAGTTTAGCTATTGTGTGCTAGTTGGCTGTGAAAGACGAAGTCGTCACGACGAGAATGCATGTCAGAATCCATTAAAATCAATTAAGGAGGAATCACGATGGAGCGGCTATGGCACATACAAGCAGTAAGATCAACCATCTCATGATGTTACAAGTACATCTGTATTTTAGTCAAATATTAATGACTGTATGTTTTGTGTTATAACAACCTGTAAAAAAGGAATAAATGAATTTAACTCCGTATATTACATTAGACTGGAGAAATATCTTATGTTGCTATTCTGAGCTGATAATAGATTTTGAGCAGCACCCAGATCGCAAGAGAAATTATTAGTTTTTAATAAATTTGAGCAGCACCCAGTATGCCAGGAAAACAAATTCCATGTAAATTAGGATGAATTCCATGGACTTGGCGTTGCCTCTTACCCATTAAATTAGAATGAATGACGGATGAATCCACTTCCTTTGAATTGCCTCTTTACCCATTCGATGAAATCCCAGCGAAGCGGAAGCCTCATAGAAAGATCGAAATCGGTTAGCATGACATGCCCAGCTTCAAGTCTTCTGTAAACAATCCTCTGCCCATGAAGGTGCTCCAAAGCTGAAATCACCTCGGCCGCATAATTAGACATTCTTTCAAGACCGAAATCGGTTAGCATGATATGCCCAACGCTATGCACCAGGACGTTCTCCAGCTTCAAGTCTCTGTAAACAATCCCCTGCCCATGAAGGTGCTCCAAAGCTGAAATCACGACCCAAACTATAATCAGACATGAATTTCAATGATAATAATAATTCGATGGCGAAATTGAGAAAAAAAGCTCACCGAATAGCAGACTCAGAAAACACCTTAATGTGTCGCTGAATTTGCCTGAGATGATGAAATTGAGTATTTATTGAAAAAAATGCTCACCGAATAGCAGACTCAGAAAACACCTTAATGTCTGGCTGAATTTGCCTGAATTCAACACCCCAATTCTGTCTCAATTTTGCCAATAAGAGAACGATCTTGTCTGTATCAATTTGGCCAATACGAGATGGCTGACAGAAATGGATGCCGTAAGGAGGAGAGGATCTCCCTCTCCCTCTCTACAGTACAGTGCCCATGGCCCCTCTTCCGATAACCCTGAGAGCCCTCATTTTTTGTCATAATCAGAGCTTGCTTGCAGGCATTGGGTTCTTCGAACGAGGGCAATAAAGAATTGAGTAACTTGAAATGGTTAAGGTGCGACAGGATGGGCCATAATGCATCTCAGTGTCTTGAGAAGAAGGGGTAAAGGAGCAGAATAAGCAGTCTGCAGGGTTCTTTGGTTTTCTACCAGTGCTTTGAAGTGTGTGAAATGCATGAGTAACGAGAAATCATGTAAAAAACACGATCGCATGCCTGATCCAGGGTTTCTGCGTTCAGTCTATCAATCTATCCAGAGCCTTTTTTTCGTGTATAGGTAGGTAGGGCCTTTTGTTCTTCGGTGGGTTACATGTTAATGTGTAGCTCCCAAAAATTCTTGCGTGGAGATGTCAATGACAACAATAAAGATGAAAGATGGTTAATGTTTTGAAAAAAAATAAGTTGATAGTACCACAATCCGACCCTTACTCTTAAATAATATCCCGATCCAAATGCCTTTAATAATAAAAAGAAAATGCTCTAAAATCATTTATATATATATATTTTGAAAGAGTTTTACTATAATTTAAGTCAAAATTTTAGGGGCAATAAGGTTATTTTTATTAATATAGTAGTTATTATTGGTTTTCTACCAGTGCTTTGAAGTGTATGAAATTCATGAGTAACGAGAAATCATGTGAAAAACACGATCGCATTTCTGATCCAGTAAATCAATGACAACAATAAAGAAGAGGGTCAATGTTCTGAAAAAAATAGGTTGATAGTATCACAATACGCATTCCTGATCCAGGGTTTCTGCGTTCAGTCTATCAATGACAACAATAAAGAAGATGGTTAATGTTTTGAAAAAAATAGGTGGATAGTACCGCAATAATATCCCGATCCAAATGGCTTCAATAATGGTCTAAAATCATATATATATATATATATTTTGAAAGAGTTTTACTATAATTTAAGTCAAAATTTTAGTGACAAAGTTTCGAACGTACGATGATAGAGTCGTAAGGTTTTTGACACATTCTAAAACTTATTTAGAAACTCAAAAAATCAAACATAATTCTGGATCTAGTGAAATTCTGCCTAACTTACGTATTCTAGGTCAGAAAATAATAAGGCAGCTCCTAATTAACCATAGTTTCTATTCAAGGGACTCAAGAGAGTAATAATAGTAAGGCAGCTCCTAATTGGCGATAGAGATGGGTAGCAAATATCCTTATCCGCCTAATCGCGTTTAGTTCTTGGCTAGGGCAAAACTTGTCCACACAGTTTATATAACAAAATTTAAGTTTTTAAGTTTTTAGCAAAGTCCAAACTTGTTTACACAGTTTACACCCATTTAGGCGGGGATCAAAATTTTTATGGGAAGGTTATTTTTTACACCCATTTTGGCCTGGATTAATTTTTTTACGCCCATTTTGGCCAAGCATTTTATTTTAAGTCTTGGCAGAGGCAAAAAATGTTGACACAGTTTACACCCATTTTTTATGGGATAAATTTTTTTATGCCAAGGCTATTTTTTTTTATACCCATTTTGTTCGGGATCAAAATTTTTATGCGAAGGCTATTTTTTCTATACCCATTTTGTCCCGGATCAAAATTTTTATGCCAAGGCTATCAAAACTTTTAAACCCCATTCAAAATGATACACATCACTCTGTCGGTGAATCTAAAATCTCTGCAGTTTAGGCTTTCAAGACATCGAATAAAACTAGCATGGTTTATAAGCAGTTGATTATCAGCAATTGGGAGATTTTAATATGTGAAAACGGCCAGCTGAACACCTAATACAAAACACTTGGAGTATAATTGTCCCTGTAATACTTAGCTCCCTGCACTGCTGCAATCCATTTTTATATGTATTGTTATTATATACTAGGATTTTTCATGAACCCAGTTCTTTCCGCACCTCAAGTTGGTACATAAAAATGGGTTTCTCATTATTGTTGACAAGCGATTTTCCTTTTCTGAAATCAAAATCATACCCATTGGCGTCATTTCAAGCATGGCATCCCCTGCTGCATACCTTAAACAAATGCTTAATCAACTGGAAGGAAACGATTCTCATGTCACTTGATATGAATGTATTTCTCTCTGCAATTCTTTGATAGCAAAATATGCCAAGAACGGAAGGATGGCAGATGCCCGTTATCTGTTTGACAAAATACCCAAACGAAATGCGGTGTCATGGAATGCTATGATTTCTGGCTACACTCAACACGAAAGAATAGATGAAGCTGGCCAGATCTTTTGATGAAATGACTCAGCAAAATGTGGCATCAAGGAATTCAATGGTTTCAAGTTATGCGCGGATGGAAATCGCCGGAACGAAATATTATTTGCTGGACAGCTGTGATTTCAGGATATGCTAATCATGGAAAAGTGGATATTGCATATGAACTGTTTGACAAAATGTGAGAACGAGATTTAGTATCTTGGAAGACGATTATTACCGCGTACTCTAGTATTGGCAGAATAGAAGATGCAAAGCTCCTGTTTGCCAAGATGCTGGACCGTGATCTTGTATCTTGGAATTTGATAATTACAAGCTATGCCAAGAGTGGGAAGATAAATGATACACATCACGCACTTTTGGTCGAACTCGCTTAGGCGGCCTAGGGAGGGTTTGGGGTAGTTTACTAAGGTTATTGAATTATTCAACTGCTTCTGGTAAAAACTTCAGTATCATTGATTGATCCAGCCTTTTAAATTGAATCATGAATGAGTAAACAATCAATAACTATTATGTAAATTGGCAATAATGTGTGTTGAACGAACCACACACCCTAGGTGCGTGCGTAAGTGGCACCGGTTCTGTGGTGGAAAGCAAATAAGTGTAGTTATTGTTATAAGGGCACGTATGGGAGAAGGAAGCTTGAAGAAGGCGGGAGAATAATTCTCATCTGTTTCAGCTACTCCCGTCAGCGAGCGGGAGAGTCGTTCAATTAGGTTGGCAATAGTTTAAATCCAATAGTTTCGGGTCAAAACTCACCTTCCACCCACTCGCCATAGTGCGTTCAGTTACCTCCAAAGAAAGTACCTCCATAGTGCCGGATGTGGTGTCATGGAAGAGGCATACAAACTGTTTGGAAAGATGCCTCAGAGGTATGTGGTTTCATGGACTGCCATGATTGCAGGATATAGCCAGAATGGGAAAATAGAGAATGCATGATAGAATGCGGAAGAGAAATGTGCTCTCATGTAATTCTATGATTGCAAGATACGCTCAAAATGGGAGAATGACAGAATAATGGAACAGAGCGCTATTTATGGAATACAATCTGATTGGGAGAAAGGAATATATGGTAGCACGGACACCAATCTCTATCCAGATGTTCATTATGTAGGTAATTTTATAATAGTAATTTTTTTAAAATATAATTGTTAATGTATAAATTTTAATTCTTTTTCATTATTTAAAATCTCTCGGTATAGAATACATGTTAAGTGTTTCCATTGGTTTGTGTACTTCTAATGTGTGTATAGTCTTTGTGTTCATGGTACATGCAAGGCTGAAATTAAATGATCAAAATCTGGCAGGGCATTCTTCTCGAGGAAATTGGATTGGGGTAAAGAATATGCGGGAGTGAGGACACCAATCTCTGCTATCCCGATATTCATTAGGTAGGTATTTTTATAGTTTTTTAAAAATAAATTTGTTAATATATAAAGTCTAGTTCCTTTTCCTCTATTTAAAAATTAAAATCTTCCCGTATATAATATTTGTTCCACTTTTCAATCGGTTTGTATATTCCGTTTGTATTTGTGTTCATGGTATACGCAATATAAATGGTAGCTGACTGAAATTAAATCGAAGGAAACCTTTGTAAAGCTTCCTTGTATTTGTGTAGATTGGTTGGAAAAAACACTTTGTATGTTTTTAGACAACTTCTTTGCATTTGTGTAGATTGCAAGGAAAAACACTTACTTTGTATGCTTCTATAGACAACTTCCTTGCATATGTGTAGATTGGAAAGAAAAAAACACTTTTTTTGGTAAGAGATTATATTATTAGAGAAAAATATGTAGGGGATAGTTATAGTCATTTAGAGCCCATGCAACCAAAATAGGATAGCCCAAAACCAAATGATGATCAAATAACTTTTCTACCCACATGGCTCAAAGTTTTACAAAATTCAAGAGAGTTTTCTTGACAACTTTTAACCAAAATAACAATCTAGGCATTAATGGCCTATAACACTAAGACACAAAAAAAACCAGACATATTGTGAAGACTTTCTAACTGGGAGAGGAATCATCTTGTTTTTCTTTAGGGAGACTGCTTACGTGCTTGACTGCTTATGTGCTTCTGTGTTGGAGGAGGATTGATGATGGGCAAATCGAGTGAATGGGCCTCCATTTAGATGTTGTGAGTAGATGTCCAATAGAATTTGCTGCATGCGTGCTAGTTGCTCCACGTGAAATCTCAGGTTTTCTATATCACTTCTCATATTGAAAATCAATTGGATGTCCCCCACCATCAAACGCATGCAACCAATTCCCTTACACTGAGGGCATAGCCAAGCTTGGGGGAGGAGGAACCTAAAGTGGTCTTCTTGGCTTCTCAAGGCCAATATGAACAAAATAATTGAATTGATGGCCTTCCTACCAGCCAGGAAAGGTGACTAATTTTGATGGGTCGATCCGAGGGGTATATGAAGGCCAAGCTTGTTGGCTGTTTGGATTATTTGCATATCACGTATCTGATGTCGCAGCTGAGTTCAAATCCTATTTGCTTAGGAGTGAGCTTTCCTCATTATTGCATTCAAAATATTTGCTTAGGAGATTGAGCTTTCCTCATTATTGCATTCAAAATCATCTGTGCTCCATTTGCTAGCTCGAGCTGTTTTCTTGATATTGTTGTGAATTTTGAGCCAAATTGTTTGCCGAGAAAGCTGTGTGTTACTAAAGATTCTTTTGTTTCATTCTTTCCAAATTTGCTAAAAAGAAGTGCCTGGCAAAATTTGCCAGATTCTATTGAGTATTAAGTTCTTATACATAGTTGGGTTCCATAGGGCTATTGTGTTGATGATGTTATCCCTTTTATGGTTTGATTGTCTACTCAATTAAGCAGCGTGGTCCAAAAGATGAGAACTGTAGAGGCACTAGTTGAGAAGATGCTGCATAGTTTCCTCATCTTGTAGGCAGAGGAGACAGATGGAGGGACCTGTGAAACCCCTTTTCTTTAGATTATCCCAAGTTAATATACTTCAATGTGTCATTAGCCAAAGGAAGGAGCTAATATTAACATAAGTTGGCTGTCTAGATTTTCTGCGAGATCTCTTTTTTGGGCAAGTGGTGAAAGCTAGCTTTTATTTAGTAGGCCTCCTTAATGGAAAATGTTCCTTTCGTCGAATAACCCCGACGTAGGATGTTAGGGCCATGCTTGATTTTGACCTTGCAAATTGCAGCCTCTTCTTGTGAGAGACTCAGATCGGTTTCATTTTCAAGTCCCATCTCATCATGAGTTGTTTTCCAAATTCGCCAATTGTCTGAGGAGGAAGTTTTTCTACAGAAATCAACCACAAAGAAGGGAGGATTTTCAAAGAAGCATTCCCAAAGTGGTCAAAGTGGATCCGATTGTTTCAGCGGTGGCATTTGTTGCCAAGAATCCAAGCAAAAGTGGGCCTCCTCACCCCCTTGGATCTCCCAGAAAGAGTGACCTTGTACCAATGTTCTGTTTTGCCAGGCGGTATTCCAGATTAGAAATCCATTTAGGTGATCATTGATCGTTCCATCTGACAAGATTTTCTTTTGTTTTATTGGGCGCATATTTGCATCTCCAGAATTGAGCCCAAAGATCATTTGGATTTTTGAGCCAACACGACTAGACCTTAGCGCCCATGACCTGGTTCAAGAGCTTAGGGTCCCTTAAGCCTAAGCCACCATTAATTTTAGGTTTGTAGACTTCTTCCCATTTAACAAGTGCCCATTTTTTTCCCTCCTGTGTGTCTTACTAGAGAAATTTTCTTTGATGTTACGGATGTTTTTAAGGACTGATTTAGGTGTGGCTAGAGTAGAGAAGATATAAATCAAGATGGCTTGGAGGATTGATTTTAGGAGCACCAGACGTTCTACCATATTTAAAGAACGAAAGGTCTAGTAGTTGAGGCGCTTTTCCAAGGAATTGAGTAGGTCCTCCTAGGAGTTGTTATGAAGAGCATTATTTATTAGAAGAATGCCAAGGTTCTTGGATGGAAGGGAGCTCCAACGAAAATTTAGGAGTCTAATGATGTGCTTCTGAATAGATTTTCCCTATCATCGCCACATCCCAGGAGCCTTCGCTAGATTTTCCCTATCATCGCCACATCCCACCTTTTTCATTCGTTATTTTGGTCCTAGTTTATCAACCTCTTTTGCTTTTCCATCCTCACAACTGCCTATTTGTTGTCTTTCCCTAGAGATGATGTCACAATGACCTTAGTGGTGGAGGAATATTGCTAAGATTTGAATTGCAGATATGCCATGCTTCGCATGTTTTCCTTTGTTACCACAGGATGGGCTCCCATATTGTAATTGGTATAGGTATTCCTTTTTACTTCTTATTTATTTCGTTTTTTGATCATCTATATGGTGGATATAGTCTCAACATTGCATTGTATTATACATTAGGATCGATCATGTTTTGCAGGAAGGTTTATTTGCTTGTGGAGGTTCATTCAAGAGGAGGAATGTGGTAAGTCCTATCCTCAAATAGGTATTTTTGAAACCAACATGAACACTTTACAAAGCAAGTTTGTTATTTTTCCACCTTTTTAATCTTCTACATTTAGTTTAATTTATTCACCAACGAAAATTGGTAACTTTATCCATAATTAGCTTACCTTTTTTTTGTGAATTTGCTGTTAATTCTACTTTTGGGTAGAAATTGATTGGATTACACTAATTAATTGTGAGCACTAGGTCATGCAATCAACTGTGAACTCTAATTAAAATAGTTCGCCCCCACATCTTCATTTGTTGCTCTCTTTCTTTCTCTTAGCATTTCTTGTTTTTTCCCTAAAATCAAGTGTTTAGTCCTTTCTCTCCTTTCTCGTTATGGTAGTATGGCGCCTCCCTCAAATGTTGCGCTACATTGCTAGGACACAAAGGGGACCTTACAATTGTCCCTACCGAATTTCTTTTCTCTTCTTGGTAGCATCCTTGGGTGACCTCGTCAATGACTATATTCATCTAAAAAGATCTCTCGAGTAGGGCCTGACTCAAGATTAATCTTTCTACATAAGTATAGTAGCTATGCCCTTTCTTCATTTTCTCTCTTCCAAGATGTTGGTATTCATTGTTAGATCCTATAGACTGCAGCTATGGGACCGATGATGAAACGCCTCCTGCTTTTTGCCTCTTGCCTTCGTATATTTTCCCTACTATCGCGTCATCTCACTTCATGAGTTTGCTAGATTTACCTTATCATCACCCCATCTCACCTCTTGCATTCGTTGTATTGGCCCTAGTTTATATACTACTTCATTTTTTTTGTCCATGCAATTGCCTATTTGTTGTTTTTCTCTAGGAGATTACATTGTAATCCTCTCCATCACGAAGGAAAATTGCTAACATCTTTGTTGCAAATATACCACCCTTCGTATGCAATCGTTTATTGTGCCACATCATGGGCACCTGTATTCTAATAAGTACATGTATTCTTTTTTTACACATTTTTTTCGTTGTTTGGTCATTCATATGGTAGACCTAATATCTTCATTCAATTGTATTGTATATTAGGATCGAGCATGCAGCGTAGGAAGGTTAGTTCCCCTTAGATGTAATGTAAGTTGGGGCATTGCAAATAAAGGCATAAAGCACAGATTAGACTTTGCTAGCCACCTTTACAACGAGCAACCCATTATAGGCTGCAGTTATAGGGTCGATGCTGCAACATCTCCTGCCCTTTCTCTCTTGCCTTGCTAGACAGACTCAACTATGTTGTATTTAGGTTGGTCCACTCATTGACGAGACAATCAACTAGGCAAGTGGGAGTCAATTGACCAACCAACTGGTTCCAAAAGTGACTAACTGACTGGCTCTTAAAGGGCCTAAATTCATAGGATTGTCTATGATTTGCAACCGACTTGGATATTCAAATTTGACATAATCAACCATGTTTTAAGGGGATTAGTTAAGCACACAAGTATAAATAAGTGAGCTCATGTTTTAGTGCAACTTAGGTGTGAGTGTGATGACATGCAATATTGCACTCTATGCAATAATACTATCTCTAGACACCAATGAGTTTCCTTGGATATGTTGTTTATGTTTTATGGTTTATACTAATAAAAATGCTTGAAATAATATTAAATATCACATGCACATCTTATGGAGAACTGGCTAAACGACGCACCATCATAATTCTCTCCACAACATAAGGATAGGGATATGAGTGTACTAGCAATGGAGTAAATAAGGCCATAGGTAAAGGGTTCATACTAATTCACAAAGGAAAAGAAGAAAACTGAAGTTTGTTGGAAGATTATTGGAAATATGTGTTGGTTTATGTAACCCTTCATAAATGTAGTACGCTATTTTGTATGGCTAAAGTTGCCATTGTATCAATTTTGATATGCAAGTTGATTTATCACAGTGTTACAAATATCGCCGATATATCGGCAACATCGCGATATATCGCGATGTTAACTCACTGGCGATAAAATTGGCAAATATCGCCCCGATATTTTCCCGATTTTTTTTGGCGATTTTTCCCGATTTTCTCGCGATATTTGCCGATTTTATCACGATATTTGCCGATGTTTGGCGATATTTGCCGATTTTTGGCGATATTTGCCGATATTTGGCGATTTTTTCAACTATACTGTGATTTTTTTCTTTTTTTTTGTATTTTTTTATATTTTTGTATTTTTTATTTTGCCGATATATTGGCGATATTTGGCGATTTTTTCAACTATACTGTGATTTTTTTC
>LPNX010129807.1:244736-270088 GCA_001517045.1 Pseudotsuga menziesii | reverse complement strand
GGAAACGTTTCAGTGGCGTTTCCAAGCCGTATCCCCTTCGTTTAAGTTTCTGAAATGGGGAACGAAGTTTCCCCTCCCCTTCCTAGAAATTTCTGGTAACTTAGCTTAGGATCAATCATCTTTTGCAGGAACATTTATTTGCTGGTGCAGGTTCATTCAAGAGGAGGAAAACTCTCAAGGTGGCTTATAGTAAGTCCTATCCTCAAAAAGGTATTTTTGAAATCAACATCAATACTTTTCAAAGCGAGTTGTTCTTTTTTCACCTTTTTTGGTCTTCTACATTTAGTTTAATTTACTCACCAACAAAAATCGATAACTTTAGCCATAATCAGCTTGCCTTTCTTTTGTGAATTTGTAGTTAATTCTACTTGCAGATAGAAATTGATTGGATTACACTAATTAATTGAGAGTTGTAGTTCATGTAATCAATTATGAATTCTAATTAAAATAGTTCCCCCCACATCTTCATATTGTTGTCCTTAGTTGACCTCGTGAATGACTAGATTCATCTAGGAATCTAGTCTCAATCATACATTAGTATCAATTATGTTTTGGAGGAAGGTTTATTTGCTTGTTCAGGTTCATTCAAGACGAGGAAAACTCTCAAGGAAGCTTGTGGTAAGTCCTGTCCTCAAACATGTATTTTTGAAACCAACATCAACACTTTTCAAAGTGAGTTTGTTCTTTTTACACCTTTTTTCATCTTATACATTCAGTTTAATTTACTCACCAACGAAAATCGATAACTTTAGCCATAATTAGCTTGCCTTTCTTTTGTGAATCTGTAGTTAATTCTACTTTCCAATAGAAATTGATTGGATTACACTAATTAATTGCAAGCTCTAGATCATGTAATCAATTGTGAATTCTAATTAAAATAGTTCCCTCCACATCTTCATTTATTGCTCCCTTTATTTGTCCCATCATTTCTTGTTTTTTCCCTAAAATCAAGTGGTTAGTCCTTTCTCTCCTTTCTCGTTATGGTGGTATGGTGCACCCCTCAAGAGTTGCGCTACATTGCTAAGACAACAAGGGCACCTTCCAATCATCTCTTCCCAATTTCTTTTCCCTTCTTGGTAGCCTCCTTGAGTGACCTCATCAATGACTAGATTCATCTAGAAAGATATCTCGTGTAGGGCCCGACTCGAGATTACTCTTTTTAGATAAGTATAGTAGCAATGCCCTTTCTTCCTTTTCTTTCTTCCAAGATGTTGGTATTCATTGTCGGATCCTATAGACTGCAGCTATGTGGTCGATGATGAAACACCTCCCGTCGTTTGCCTCTTTTCGTCGTATATTTTCCATACTATCACATCATCTCCCTTCATGACTTTGCTAGATTTGCCTTATCATCACTCCATCTCACCTCTTGCATTCATTGTATTGGCCCTACTTTATCTACTATTTCATTTTTTTGTCCATGCAATTTCTTGTTTGTTGCATTTCTCTAGGAAATTGCATCAAATTCGTCTCCATTGCGGAGGAAGATCACTAACATCTTTTTTGCAGGTAAACCACCCTTCATCTGCAATCGTTTGTGGCCACATCATGAGCTCCCGTATTCTAATAAGTATCTGTATTCCTTTTTTGCACCTTATTTTTTTCGTTGTTTGGTCATTCATATGGTAGACCTAGTATCATCATTGCATTGTATTGTATATTCTGATTGGCCATGTTTTGTAGGGAGGTTAGTTCCCCTTAATGTAATACAATTTGGGGCATTCAATGTAAGGGCAAAGAGCACATATTAGACTATGCTAATCACCTTTGTTACGAGCAACTCATTACAAGATGCAGTGATAGGGTCGATGATGCAACATATCTTGCCCACTGTCTCTTGCCTTCCTACTCTTGTACTGTTGTCGTTTCATCTCACTTCATGCCTTCGCTAGATTTTCCCTATCATTGCCACAACCCACCTCTTTCATTTGTTATTTTGGTCCTAGTTGGTCAACTTCTTCAGCTTTACCATTCTCGCAATTGCCTATTTGTTGTCTTTCCCTAGGAGACAATGTCACAATGACCTTGGCGATGGAGGAATATTGCTAAATTTGAATTGCATATATGCGATGCTTCACATGCCTGCCTTTGATGCCACATCATGGGCTCACAGATCGTAATAGGTACAAGTAATCTTTAGTTCCTACTTATTTCGTTTTTTGATCATCGATATGGTGGACCTAGTGTCAACATTGCATTATATTATACATTAGGATCAATCATGTTTTGTAGGAACGTTTATTTGCTTGTGCAGGTTCATTCAAGAGGAGGAAAACTCTCAAGGTGGCTCGTAGTAAGTCCTATCTTCAAACAAGTATTTTTTAAATCAACGTCAATACTTTTCAAAGCGAGTTTGTTCTTTTTCCACCTTTTTTGGTCTTCTACCTTTAGTTTAATTTACTCACCAATGAAAATTGATAACTTTAGCCATAATTAGCTTGCCTTTCTTTTGTGAATTTGTAGTTAATTCTACTTGCAGGTAGAAAATGATTGTATTACACTAATTAATTGCGAGTTGTAGTTCATGTAATCAATTGTGAATTCTAATTAAAATTGTTCCCCCCACAACTTCATATTGTTGTCCTTAGGTGAGCTCGTGAATGACTAGATTCATCTAGGAATCTAGTCCAAATTATACATTAGGATCAATTATGTCTTGCAGGAAGGTTTATTTGCTTGTGCAGGTTCATTCAAGACGAGGAAAACTCTCAAGGAGGCTTGTGGTATGTCCTATCCTTAAACATGTATTTTTGAAACCAACATCAACACTTTTCAAAGCGATTTTGTTCTTTTTACACCTTTTTTCATCTTATACATTTAGTTTAATTTAGTCACCAACGAAAATCGATAACTTTAGGCATAATTACTAATTAGCTTTCCTTTCTTTTGTGAATCTATAGTTAATTCTCCTTTCCAATAGAAATTGATTGGATTACACTATCTAATTGCGAGCTCTAGGTCATGTAATCAATTGTGAATTCTAATTAAAATAGTTCCCTCCACATCTTCATTTGTTGCTCCCTTTATTTGTCCTAACATTTCTTGTTTTTTCCTTAAAATTAAGTGGTTAGTCCTTTCTCTCCTTTCTCGTTATGGTGGTATGGTGTCCCCCTCAAGAGTTGCGCTACATTGCTAAGACAACAAGGGCACCTTCCAATCATCTCTTCCCAATTTCTTTTCCCTTCTTTGTAGTCTCCTTGAGTGATCCCATCAATGACTAGATTCATCTAGAAAGATGTCTCGTGTAGGGCCCGACTCGAGTTTACTCTTTCTAGATAAGTATAGTAGCTATACCCTTTCTTCCTTTTCTCTCTTCCAAGATGTTGGTATTCGTTGTCAGATCCTATAGACTACAGCTATGTGGTCGATGATGAAACACCTCCTGCCATTTGCCTCTTTCCCTTGTATATTTTCCCTACTATCACGTCATCTCACTTCACGACTTTGCTAGATTTTCCTTATCATCACCCCATCTCACCTCTTGCATTCATTGTATTGGCCCTACTTTATCTACTATTTTATTTTTTTGTCCATGCAATTGCTTGTTTGTTGCATTTCTCTAGGAGATTGCATCAAATTGCTCTCCATATCGGAGGAAGATCGCTAACATCTTTTTTGCTGGTAAACCACCCTTCATCTGCAATCGTTTGTTGCCACATCATGAGCTCTTGTATTCTAATAAGTACATGTATTCCTTTTTTTCACCTTGTTTTTTTCGTTGTTTTGTCATTCATATGGTAGACCTAGTATCATCATTGCATTGTATTGTATATTCGGATCGGGCATGTTTTGTAGGGAGGTTAGTTCTCCTTAATGTAATACAATTTGGGGCATTCAATGTAAGGGCAAAGTGCATAGATTAGACTATGCTAACCACCTTTGTTATGAGCAACTCATTACAAGCTGCACTGATAGGGTCATTGATGCAACATATCCTACCCACTGTCTCTTGCCTTCCTACTCTTGTATTGTTGTCGTTTCATCTCACTTCATGACTTTGCTAGATTTTCCGTATCATCGCCACATCCCACCTCTTTCATTTGTTATTTTGGTCCTAGTCGATGAACCTCGTCAGCTTTACCATCCTTGCAACTGCCTATTTGTTGTCTTTCCCTAGGAGACAATGTCACAATGACCTTGGCGTTGGAGGAATATTGCTAAATTTGAATGGCAGATATGCGATGCTTCACATGTCTCCCTTTGATGCCACATCATGGGTTCCCAGATTGTAATAGGTACAAGTAATCCTTTTTACCTACTTATTTCGATTTTTGATCATCAATATGGTGGACCTAGTGTCAACATTGCATTATATTATACATTAGGATCAATCATGTTTTGCAGGAACGTTTATTTGCTTGTGCAGGTTCATTCAAGAGGAGGAAAACTCTCAAGGTGGCTTGTAGTAAGTCCTATCGTCAAACAGGTATTTTTGAAATCAGCATCAATAATTTTCAAAGCGAGTTTGTTCTTTTTCCACCTTTTTTGGTCTTCTACATTTAGTTTAATTCATTGACCAACGAAAATCGATAACTTTAGCCATAATTAGCTTGCCTTTCTTTTGTGAATTTGTAGTTAATTCTACTTGCATATAGAAATTGATTGGATTACACTAATTAATTGCAAGTTGTAGTTCATGTAATCAATTGTGAATTCTAATTAAAATAGTTCCCCCAACATCTTCATATGGTTGTCCTTAGGTGACCTCGTGAATGGCTAGATTCATCTAGGAATCTAGTCTCAATTATACATTAAGATCAACTATGTTTTGCAGGAAGGTTTATTTGCTTGTGCAGGTTCATTCAAGACGAGGACAACTCTCAAGGAGGCTTGTGGTAAGTCCTATCCTCAAACATGTATTTTTGAAAACAACATCAACATTTTTCAAAGCGAGTTTGTTCTTTTTACACATTTTTTCATCTTATACATTCAGTTTAATTTACTCACCAACGAAAATCGATAACTTTAGCCATAATTTGCTTGCCTTTCTTTTGTGAATCTGTAATTAATTCTACTTTCCAATAGAAATTGATTGGATTACACTAATTAATTGCGAGCTCTAGGTCATGTAATCAATTGTGAATTCTAATTAAAATAGTTCCCCCCACATCTTCATTTGTTGCTCCCTTTATTTGTCCCAGCATTTCTTGTTTTTTCCCTAAAATCAAGTGGTTAGTCCTTTCTCTCCTTTTTCGTTATGGTGGTATGGTGCCCCCCTCAAGAGTTGCGCTACATTGCTAAGACAACAAGGGCACCTTCCAATCATCTCTTCCCAATTTCTTTTCTCTTCTTGGTAGCCTCCTTGAGTGACCCCATCAATGACTAGATTCATCTAAAAAGATATCTCGTGTAGGACCCGACTTGAGATTACTCTTTCTAGATAAGTATAGTAGCTATGCCCTTTCTTCCTTTTCTCTCTTCCAAGATGTTGGTATTCATTGTTAGATCCTATAGACTGCAGCTATGTGGTCGATGATGAAACACCTCCTGCCATTTGCCTCTTTCCTATAAAATTTCCTTTAATATTCAACTAGGGCTAAACAGTGCATGCAAAATATCAATTGATAACCACACATGAATATCTTTTACAGTATGCAGTGGAATATAAAACTGAGAAATAAATCACAACATCACATCACGATATTGACACTATTATTTTGGGTATGGAAACCCCCGAAAAAATCCAAGATGAGAAAACCGGTGTAGCAGTTAGATATAGATTTTATTATGAAAAAATATGGAACTTTTAGAATCACTGCAAATTCACCCAAATCTGGCGAATGCAGTACCCGGCAGAATCACTAGGCAAATCCCAACTAAACCTCAACACCCTCCTGTGTGAGTGTACGACCCAGCTGTATGAAGCTCGATGATCCTGCTGCTCGCTCCTCCATCTTCTAGGCTAAATCCTCTTTCTGACTTTCTCTCGCTATCTGTATCTTGTCTCTGTCGGAATACAAGTGTGTGTTCCCTCCTCCAATTGATCTCTCTTTTATAACTTTAGGTAAAGCCAAAACCCTAATTTCACTTTCACTTTAACTAGTGGTAAAGCAAAAACCGTAATTTCACTTTCACTCTAACTAGTGGTTCACTAAAGTTAATTTAGATCACTTTAATTTATTTTTCAAAAGTAAACTTAGGAAAAGTAAATTAAATACAACTGGTTTCCTAATTTAAGTCTTCTGCATGCAAGAATGCATGCATGCAGGAAGACCTTCCTTGTTGCTACTAGTTTAACACTCCCTCCCAACGAGGAAGGGATTCAGTAGCAACCCTAACTTATCCCTGAACTTCACAAAAATCTGTTTGCAAAGTGCCTTAGTGAAAATGTCTGCTACCAGCTCATTTATCTCTATGTACTCCAACCGAATGGTTCCCCTCTGAACACAATCTCTCAAGAAGTGGTATCTGATGTCTATGTGTTTGCTTCAGTCATGGAACACTGGATTCTCAGATAGCCTTATGCCACTCTGATTGTCACAGTGAACTACTGTAGCCTCTAGCTCACACTCGAACAACCCTGCAAGTAACTTCCTCAGCCACATACACTCACAAGCAGCCGTGCTGGCTGCCATGTACTCAGCCTCTGCCGAGCTCAATGCAACTGACTTCTGCTTCTTGCTAAACCAAGAGACAACCCTTGATCCGATGCTGAAACAATAGCTTGAAGTACTCTTTTGGTCCTCTACACATCCTGCCCAGTCAGCATCTGTGAAACCTGCTAACTGTACACTCCCCCTGCATTGATAAACCGATCCATACTCCACTGTACCTCTGATGTAGCGAAGTATGTGCTTTGCAGCCGTCCAATGCACTCTTCGAGGGTCCACCATGAACTGAGTCAAAGAGTTGACTGCAAAGCTGATGTCTGGTCGAGTGTTGACCAGATACATAAGCGATCCGATAAGCTGACGATACATGGTAGGATCAAATCCGTCTGTTCCTGATGGATCAATCTTCCTCTATTTGGAAACTAGAGGTATGGCCATAGGCTTGTAGTCTTCCATCCTGAATCTATTCAAGATCTCTACTGTGTATGTCCCCTATCCGATGAAGAAGCACCCATCTCTTCGCCAAACCTCCAAGCCCAAAAAGTAATGCATCAGCCCAAGGTCTTTCATCTCAAACTCTACTGCAAGGTTGGACTTACAATCTCCAATCAGCCTCTCATCTCCTGTCAAAAAGAGATCATCCACATATAGGAAACTAGAGGTATGGCCATAGGCTTGTAGTCTTCCATCCTGAATCTATTCAGGATCTCTACTGTGTACGTCCCCTGTCCGTTGAAGAAGCACCCATATCAGCCCAAGGTCTTTCATCTCAAACTCTACTGCAAGGTTGGACTTACAATCTCCAATCAGCCTCTCATCTCCTGTCAAAAAGAGATCATCCACATATAGGACCAGTATGAGAGGCACCTCACCTGTCAAGAAGTACAGGCTGTGGTCAGCCTCACTTTGTTGAAATCCCATCTCCTGTAGATAGCTGTCAATCCTTGAGTACCATGCTTGAGGTGTCTGTTTGAGCTTGTAAAGAGCTCGATGCAGTTTGCATACACGCGTCTCCCTATTCTCCACATCAAACCCCTCTGGCTGCTCAATATATACCTCCTCCTCTATAACTCCGTTGAGGAAGGCAGTCTTGACGTCCATCTGATGGACACGCCAACCCATCTTAACTGCTAGTGAGATAATGGTCCGAATGGAAGAATACCTGGCAATAGGGGCGAAGGTCTCTTCATAATCAATACCCTCCTTCTGTGAAAACCCCTTTGCCACGAAGCGTGCCTTGTACTTCTCCAAGCTTCCATCTACTACATGCTTCACCTTGTAGATCCATCTGGATCCCACCACCTTTTTCCCTTGTGGCCTCGGCACAACCTCCCATAATTGGTTTTTTATAATGGAGTCATACTCCTCAACCATAGCTTCCTGCCACACATGATGTTGTGCAACCTCCCTGAAGATGGAAGGTTAAGATTTAATCAACTCTGTCATCAGTGCCATATAACTAAGCCTCTCTGGTGGTACACTCCGTCAAAAAGATGTCTTTGGAGGATCTACCTACCTGGAATCCTGCACTGTGGATCTCAACCACTTAGGCCTTGGCCTAGTGTCAAATTGCTGCGGCTGCTGGATATTTGTCTCCTACTGCAGCTCATCCTTCAAGTCAATGACTAAAGGATCCTGTCCACCTGACTCCCTCTGACCATTAGAACATGTGCTCTGTGTTTGTACCTGTACCTGTACATTTGGCTCCTCCAACTTGACTCTCAACTCCTGTGCTGGCTGCTGCTCTGCTGGTAAGTCCAGAGATCTTCGCAAGGCCCTTTCCTCATCGAACTGGACATCCTTGCTCACAATGATTCTCCTGCGAGCAAGAATGTAAACTCTATATGCCTTCGAAATCTCGCTGTAACCAACAAGTAACCCCTTCTCTCCAGAAGGGTCCAGCTTCTTCCTATTGTCAGCATGAACATGACAATAGCAGACACTGCCAAATATGCGAACGTGACTCACATTTGGCCTAGTGCCTGTGAAGACCTCCTTTGGTGTCTTCCTCCCCAAGGTTGTGTGGGGACACCTGTTCTGAATGTATACTACAGTCTTGTATGCCTCGGCCCAGGGGAATAGTGGTAATCCCTGATCAAATAGCATGGCCTTGGCTGCTCCAACCATAGTCCTGTTCTTCCGCTCTGCAACTCCATTCTGCTGTGGGGTATGGGGCACAATGTGCTCCTTCTTGAACCCCTCAGGCGAACAATACTCCATGAACTCATTGGAAGTGTACTCACCCTCGTTGTCTGTCCTCAACACTCGAATCTTCTTTCCTATTTGGTTCTCCACAAGAGTATTGAACTCTTGAAACCTCTCAAAGACCTCTTACTTGGCCTTCGGGAAATAGATCCAGGTTTTCCTGGAATAGTCATCAATGAAGGTTACGCAGTAACTATAACCACTGAACGAATGGACACTCATAGGTTTGCATACATCCGAATGCACCAAGTCCAAGGGCTCCTTAGAATTGTGCTCGCTATGTGGGAAAGGCTTCCTAATGTTCTTCCCCAAAACACAACCCTTGCAGTGGTTATGCTTTTCCTCCTGATATAAGGTTCTTGGTCAGTCCTGGAACATATAACACATCAGCAAAACCAAGGGGTTTTCCAGACTCCCTCTCAAATGAAACAGTGCCAACTCCCTGCGCTTGATACCGTGCATCATCACCCAACTCAATGTGGATCCCTGTTCCACCCTCGTGCAAGTCTTTGAAGAATCTCTTCTGCCCAGTCATGTGACTGGATGCTCCATTGTCAATGTACCATATGTTGCTCCCTGTGGTGCTTGCCATGCAAGCTATCAAACAAAACTCCTCATCAAAGTTCCTGCTGAACTCATCCACCTCTGCAGATCCAACTATCTGAGGGTTACTCTTCTTCTTCCTGTCTGGGCACTGGGAGGCAATGTGTCCCTGCTTGTGGCAGATAAAACACTTAACCTTTGACACGTCAAGGTTCTTCTTACCATCCTTTTTCCTCTTTGCCTTCCCCTTGCTCTTCCCTGTAAGGGCTAGAGCCTCCTCATCCACAATCTGTGGGGCACTGTTGGATGAGCCTGATCCTTGACCCATGCGGGTCTCCTCCTGCACAAAGTCATCCCATAGTCTTTGCCAATCAGGATCTTCTCCCTAGCCACAACACCTTTGACAAAGGTGTCCCATGGCTTAGAGAAGCCATTAAGGGCTATCTGAACTAGCTCCTCATCCACCGTCTTAGAGCCAACACCTCCAAGCTTGTCCCTGATCTGTGTGAGCCTCGTGAGATAAGGCACCACTACTTCTCCCTTGGCCATCTTGGTGCTGCGCATCCTCTCTTGCAACACCATCTTCCGGTTCTCGTTCTTGCTTTGGTACAGACTCTCCAAAGCCGTCCACATCTCTGCTACGGTCTTCTCACCAGAAAGGTGAGGGACTATATGGCCCTTCACTCCATCCATGATAATCATCATGGCTCTGGAATCAATCTTCTTCCAAGCTGCTAAATCTGCCGGATCTGTGGGTGCAACCTTCGTGGAGTCAATGTGCTCCTCTACCTTCGGTTATTAGGTGTATTATCCTGTACAACAATTCCTACTCTTGTACTGTTGTCGTTTCATCTCACTTCATGCCTTCGCTAGATATTCCCTATCATCACCACATCCCACCTCTTTCATTTGTTATTTTGGTGCTAGTTGATCAACCTCTTCAACTTTACCATCCTCGAAACTGCCTATTTGTTGTCTTTCCCTAGGAGACAATGTCACAATGACCTTGGCGATGGAGGAATATTGCTAAATTTGAATTGCAGATATGCAATGCTTCACATGCCTGTCTTTGATGCCACATCATGGGCTCCCAGATCGTAATAGGTACAGGTTATCATTTTTACCTACATATTTTGTTTTTTGATCATCAATATGGTGGACCTAGTGTCAACATTGCATTATATTATACATTAGGATCAATCATGTTTTGCAGGAACGTTTATTTGCTTGTGCAGGTTCATTCAAGAGGAGGAAAACTCTCAAGGTGGCTTGTAGTAAGTCCTATTCTCAAACAGGTATTTTTGAAATCAACATCAATACTTTTCAAAGCGAGTTTGTTCTTTTTCCACCTTTTTTGGTCTTCTACATTTAGTTTAATTTACTGACCAACGAAAATCGATAACTTTAGCCATAATTAGCTTGCCTTTCTTTTGTGAATTTGTAGTTAATTCTACTTGCAGATAGAAAATAATTGGATTACACTAATTAATTGCGAGTTGTAGTTCATGTAATCAATTGTGAATTCTAATTAAAATAGTTCCCCCCACATCTTCATATTGTTGTCCTTAGGTGACCTTGTGAATGACTAGATTCATATAGAAATCTAGTCTCAATTATACATTAGGATCAATTATGTTTTGCAGGAAGGTTTATTTGCTTGTGCAATTTCATTCAAGACGAGGAAAACTCTCAAGGAGGCTTGTGGTAAGTCCTATCCTCAAACATGTATTTTTGAAACCAACATCAACACTTTTCAAGGCTAGTTTGTTCTTTTTACACCTTTTTTCATCTTATACATTCAGTTTAATTTACTCATCAATGAAAATCGATAACTTTAGACATAATTAGTTTGCCTTATTTGCATTAAATTATACATTAGGATCAATCATGTTTTGCAGGAATGTTTATTTGCTTGTGCAGGTTCATTCAAGAGGAGGAAAACTCTCAAGGTGGCTTCTAGTAAGTCCTATCCTCAAACATGTATTTTGAAATCACCATCAATACTTTTCAAAACGAGTTTGTTCTTTTTCCACCTTTTTTTATTTTCTACATTTAGTTTAGTTTACTCACCAACGAAAATCGATAACTTTAGCCATAATTAGCTTGCCTTCCTTTTGTGAATTTGTAGTTAATTCTACTTGCAGATAGAAATTGATTGGATTACACTAATTAATTGCGAGTTGTAGTTCATGTAATCAATTGTGAATTCTAATTAAAATAGGCCCCCACACATCTTCATTTGTTGCTCCCTTTATTAAAAATAGTTCCCCCCACATCTTCATATTGTTGTCCTTAGGTGATCTTGTGAATGACTAGATTCATCTAGGAATCTAATCTCAAATATACATTAGGATCAATTATGTTTTGCAGGAAGGTTTATTTGCTTGTGCAGGTTCATTTAAGACGAGGAAAACTCTCAAGGAGGCTTGTGGTAAGTCCTATCCTCAAACATGTATCTTTGAAACCAACATCAACGCTTTTCAAAGCGAGCCTTTGTTCTTTTTACACCTTTTTTCATCTTATACTTCTAGTTTAATTTATTCACCAACGAAAATCGATAACTTAAGCCATTATTAGCTTGCCTTTCTTTTGTGAATCTGTAGTTAATTGTACTTTCCAATAGAAAATGATTGGATTACACTAATTAATTGCGAGCTCTAGGTCATGTAATCAATTGTGAATTCTAAGTAAAATAGTTCCCCCCACATCTTCATTTGTGTTGCTCCCTTTATTTGTCCCAACATTTCTTATGTTTTCCTTAAAATCAAGTGGTTAGTCCTTTCTCTCCTTTTTCGTTATGGTGGTATGGTGCCCCCCTCAAGAGTTGCGCTACATAGCTAAGACAGAAAGGGCACCTTCCAATCATCTCTTCCCAATTTCTTTTCCCTTCTTGGTAGCCTCCCTGAGTGACCCCATCAATGACTAGATTCATCTAGAAAGATATCTCGTGTAGGGCCCGACTCGAGATTAGTCTTTCTAGATAAGTATAATAGCTATGCCCTTTCTTCATTTTCTCTCTTCCAAGATGTTGGTATTCATTGTCAGATCCTATAGACTGCAGCTATGTGGTCGATGATGAAACACCTCCTTCCATTTGCCTCTTGCACTCATATATTTTCCCTCATATAGTTTCCCTACTATCATGTCATCTCACCTCATGACTTTGCTAGATTTTCCTTATCATTACCCCATCTCTCCTCTTGCATTCATTGTATTGGCCCTACTTTATCTACTATTTCATTTTTTTTGTCCATGCAATTACTTGTTTGTTGCATTTCTCTAGGAGATTGTATCAAATTCCTCTCCATTGTGGAGGAAGATCGCTAACATCTTTTTTGCAGGTAAACCACCCTTTGTCTGCAATCGTTTGTTGCCACATCATGAGCTCCTGTATTCTAATAAGTATATGTATTCCTTTTTTGCACCTTATTTTTTTCGTTGTTTGGTCATCCATATGGTAGACCTAGTATCATCATTGCATTGTATTGTATATTCAGATCGGGCATGTTCTGTAGGGAGGTTAGTTTTGCTTAATGTAATACAATTTGGGGCATTCAATGTAAGGGCAAAGAGCACAAATTAGATTATGCTAACCACCTTTGTTATGAGAAACTCATTACAAGCTGCAGTGATAGGGTCGATGATGCGACATATCCTACCCATTGTCTCTTGCCTTCCTACTCTTGTACTGTTGTCGTTTCATCTCACTTCATGCCTTCGCTAGATTTTACCTATCATCGCCACATCTCACCTCTTTGATTTGTTATTTTGGTCCCAGTTGATCAACCTCTTCAGCTTTACCATCCTCGCAACTGCCTATTTGTTGTCTTTCCCTAGGAGGCAATGTCACAATGACCTTGGCGATGGAGGAATATTGCTAAATATGAATTGCAGATATGCGATGTTTCACATGCCTGCCTTTGATGCCACATCATGGGCTCCCAGATCGTAATAGGTTCATTCATTAAAGAGGAGGAAAACTCTCAAGGTTGCTTGTAGTAAGTCCTATCCTCAAACAAGTATTTTTGAAATCAACATCAATACTTTTCAAAGCGAGTTTGTTTTTTTTCCACCTTTTTTGGTCTTCTACATTTAGTTTAATTTATGCACCAATGAAAATGGATAACTTTAGCCATAATTAGATTGCCTTTCTTTTGTGAATTTGTAGTTAATTCTACTTGCAGATTGAAATTGATTGGATTAGACTAATTAATCAACTATGAATTCTAATTAAAATAGTTCCCCACACATCTTCATTTGTTGCTTCCTTTCTTTCTCCTAACATTTCTTCCTTTTTCCCTAAAATCAAGTGGTTAGTCCTTTCTCTCTTTTCTCGTTATGGTAGTATGGTGCCCTCCTCAAGTGTTGCGCTACATTACTAGAACACCAAGGGGACCTTCCAATCATCTCTTCCCAATTTATTTTCCCTTCTTGGTAGCCTCCTTGAATGACCTCATCAATGACTAGGTTCATCTAGAAAGATATCTTGGGTAGGGCCCGACTTGAGATTACTCTTTCTAGATACGTATAGTAGTTATGCCCTTTCTTCCTTTTTTCTCTTCCAAGATGTTGCTATTCATTGCCAGATCCTATAGATTGCAGCTATGGGGTTGATGATGAAATGCCCCTTGCCATTTGCCTCTTGCCCTTATATATTTTCCTTACTAGATCACGTCATCTCACTTCATGACATTGCTTAATTTGCATTATCATCACCCCACGTTACCTCTTGCGTTCATTGTCTTGGCCCTACTTTATCTACTATTTCATTTTTTCTGTCCATGCAATTGCTTGTTTACTGTATTTCTCTAGGAGATTGCATCAAATTCCTCTCCATTGCGAAAGAAAATCTCTAACATCTTTTGTTGCAGATAAGTCACCCTTCGTATGCAATAGTTTGTTGCCACATCATAGGCTCCCGTATTCTTATAAGTACATGTATTCCCTTTTTACACCTTTTTTTTTCGTTGTTTGGTCATTCATATGGAAGGCCTAGTACCATCATTGCATTGTATTGTATATTAGGATCAATCATGATTCATAGGAAGGTTAGTTCCCCTTAATGTAATACAAGTTGGGGCATTGCATGTAAGGGCATAAAGGACATATTAGACTATGCTAACCACCTTTTTAACGAGCGACTCATTACAGGCTGCAGTTATAGGGTCGATGATGCAACATTTCTTGCCCATTGTCTCTTGCCTTCCTACGCTTGTATTGTTGTCGTTTCATCTCACTTCATGTCTTCGCTAGGTTTTCCCTATCATCTCCACATTCGAGCTATTTCATTTGTTATTTTGGTACTAGTTGATCAACTTCTTCAGCTTTACCATCCCCGCAACTGCCTATTTGTTGCATTAGAGGAAATTTCAACTCAAAATGGGCCTTTTAACTTGATTCAAATTCCATGTCATCATGTGTTAGCCAATGAAATTGCTTTAAATTTGAAATACCGTATAGGTATTAAACACTTTTTTAATATAAATTTGGGGATAGGTATCATAAAAAAAACTACTTTTTTGTTTGTATTTTCGACATATCTCCCCGTGTCTTTACTCAAATTTCAACCGGGAGAGCTTGTTGGACGCGGAATTAAATTCCGCATCCAACGAGTACCCACTCGACATACTTTTGACGGACCCAACTACACCAAAAATAAGAAATACCTGAAAAAACATCATGATGTCATCATCATGTTTTTTTAGGTATTTCTTATTTTTGGTGTTTTTTTAGGTATTTCTTATTTTTGGTGTAGGTCATCATCATGTTTTTTCAGGTATTTCTTATTTTTGGTGTAGCTGGGTCCGTTAAAAGTATGTCGAGTGGGTCATCATCACGTTTTTTCAGGTATTTCTTATTTTTGGGGTAGCTGGGTCCGTCAAAAGTATGCCGAGTGGGTACTCGTTGGATGCGGAATCATCCAACGAGCTCTCCCAATCGAAATTTGAGTAAAAATATAGGGAGATATGTAAAAAATACAAACAAAAAAGTAGTTTTTTTCTTTTCTTCCTCCAAAATTAGTAAATATTATTTTATTATTTTAACTATTATTTTATTAATTCTTTTTAGGAGGCCCATTTTGAGTTGAAATTTCCTCTAATGTCTTTCCCTACGAGACAATGTCACAATGCCCTTGGTGGTGGAGGAATTTTGCTAACATTTGATTTGCAGATACACGATGCTTCGCATGCCTACCTTTGATGCCACATCATGGGCTCCTAGATCGTAATAGGTACATGTATTCCTTTTTACTAATTACTTATTTCTTTTTTTGATCATCTATATGGTGGACATAGTGTCAACATTGCATTGTATTATGCATTAGGATCAATCATGTTTTGCAGGAAGGTTTATTTGCTTGTGCAAGTTCATTCAAGAGGAGGAAAACTCTCAAGGAGGCTTGTGGTAAGTCCTAGCCTCAAGCAAGTATTTTTGAAACCAACATCAACACTTTTCAAAGCGAGTTTGTTCTTTTTCCATCTTTTTTGATATTCTACATTTAATTTAATTTATTCACCAACGAAAATGGATAACTTTAGCCATAATTAGCGTGCCTTTCTTTGTGAATTTGTAGTTAATTCTACTTGCAGATAGAAATTGATTGTATTACACTAATTAATTGCGAGCTCTAGGTCATGCAATCAACTGTGAATTCTAATTAAAGTAGTTCTCCCCACATCTTCATTTGTTGCTTCATTTGTTTTTCCTAGCATTTCTTGTTTTTTCCCTAAAATCAAGTGGTTAGTCCTTTCTCTCCTTTCTCGTTATGGTGGTATGGTGACCCCCTCAAGAGTTGCGCCACATTGCTAGGACAGCAAGGGCACCTTCCAATCATCTCTTCCCAATTTCTTTTCCCTTCTTGATAGCCTCCTGGAGTGACCTCATCAATGACTAGATTTATCTAGAAAGATGTCTCGGGTAGGGCCCGACTCGAGATTATTCTTTCTAGACAAGTATAGAAGCTATGCACTTTCTTCCTTTTCTCTCTTCCAAGATGTTGGCATTCATTGTCAGGTCCTATAGACTACAGCTATGGGGTCGATGATGAAACGTCTCCTCCCATTTGCCTCTTCCCCTCATATATTTTCCCTACTATCACGCCATCTCACTTCATGACTTTGGTAGAGTTTCCTTATCATCACCCCATCTCACCTCTTGCATTCATTGTATTGGCCCTACTATATCTACTATTTCATTTTTTTCTGTGCATGCAATTTCTTGTTTATTGAATTTCTCTAAGAGATTGCATCGAATTCCTCTCCATTGCATAGGAAAATCGCCAACGTCCTTGTTGTAGGTAAAGCACCCTTCGTATGCAATCGTTTGTTGCCACATCATGGGATCCCGTATTCTAATAAGTACATGTATTCTTGTTTTACACCTTATTTTTCATTGTTTGGTAATTCATATGGTAGGCCTAGTATCATCATTGCATTGTATTGTATATTAGGATCGAGCATGTTTCGAAGGAAGGTTAGTTCCCCTTAGTGTAATACAAGTTGGGGCATTGCATGCAAGGGCATAGAGCACAGATTAGACTATGCTAACCACCTTTGTAACGAGGAACTCATTAGAGGCTGCAGTGATAGGGTTGATGATGCAACATCTACTGCCCATTGTCTCTTGCCTTCATACACTTGTACTGTTGTCATTTCATCTTGTTGCTTCCTAATTCGCACCTCAGGTCATGTTGCAGAAATCTTCAAGCCATTGGGTGCGACCTTGGGGACAAGCAAGGGTCAAGCGTTGTCACTTGATCTGGACTCCTCCATCTAGGCTCTCTCCTAGCGGAGCCCAGAGGGGTGGTCCCTAGTAAAATAAGCTAAGGTGTTTAATCTATAAAAATAGAACAACTAGTCTAGGAGATGATAACAATAAATACCGAAACTGAGATGAACTGCAAATAATTTAAATAACTAGCATTTAAAATATCATTCCAAATAACACATTGATTAACTTAAGCATCAAACATAAATGGAAATGTTAGATAGACCAGTGCTAATGGAGTGCTTGTAAGGGGGTTGCTAGTGAAGTATCGAGGAGTATTGCAGTTGTTAATTTTGTACCTAGGGAAGTGTTTTCCTAAGTGACTTTAGCCTTAGTCACTTAGAGAGGGGGAATAAAGTGACCCTTGCATTAAATGACTTAAGTGGAGCATTTAATTTGACTTTAGAGAGTAAAGTCACTTTTTGATAAATTTAAGTGGGTGAATGAAATTAATATTTATGAGAAACAAATGTGAGCATTTAATCTCATCCATCGATCTAATCTAATCTCCACCGTTAGATTAGATGAACCCTAGGGTTCTCTCAAAAAGGAAAAGGAAGGTTATTTTACTCATTTTTGCAGATTGAAGTGAGAAGAGAGAGCTGAGAAGAGAAGTTTCCTTTTCTGAGATAGAAAGAAAAAATTTACAGCACACAAATCGAGGGAAAGGACAACAACAGAGAGGGCACAAAAATCAAGGAGAGGACATCAACATTTATCGCTGGTCCGTACGGTATGGTTTTTGAAGCAGCAGGGACGATTTTCGAGAATTTTATTTTTCTTGGGAATGGATTTCGAGGTCCGTACGGTACAGTCCCTACTGGCCGTCCGTATAGTGGCACGAAAATTGAGGTAGAAAACATAAAAAAAATCTGAGTTTGATTTTTCCTGTTTGGCACGGAAAACGAGGCAAAAAATTTCTCTTCCGGGTTGAGATAAGTTTGTCTGAAAATTTCTGAGTTTTGTTGTAAATTTCTTGATAATAAAAATCTCTCTGTCACTGGTTTTCTCCTTGTGGGATTTTCCAGGGCCATTGGCCAAAAATTTCCAGAGTACTATTTGTTGAATGGCTTGTATTTTATTTATTTTTTGTCAGTGAAAAAGTGAAGTTACAACAGTGTTTTAAGTCTGAAAATTTTATGTTTATTTCCAATCATTATTTTTCTAGGTTTGCAAATAAATTGAGATAAATTTTACTTATAAATTGGAGGCTGAAAACTTGCAAAAATCTACATGGTATCAAAGCTTAGTGGGGCAGAAAATTAAATATTTGCAGACTGACAGTGATTTCTAGAATTCAGAAAAACCTTTGTGACAGTAGTACATTTTGCTGAAACTTGTTCTTTGTGAAGAATGACTTCCGTTGGGTTGAGAACTGAAGATAGATTGGATGGGGCAGCGAACTTTATCTCATGGAAAGCCTAGATTTTACTTGTGTTGAGGGAGAAGGAGTTGTGGGAGGAGGTAGTCAGAAACACTACAACAAATCCCATTGCTATTCTCGTTGCTACTGATGTAGTAGCTTATACAGCCTTTAATAAGAAAGATATTAAAGCCATGAGGATTATCTTAGATGCTGTTAAAGACGATGTTATTTCACACATTTCAACGAAGGATCATGCACATGAGATGTGGACTTCTTTGACCGGATTGTTTGAGAGTTCCAATGAGAATAGGAAGATGGTTCTGAGAGAGAAACTGAAGAGTATCAAGATGGTCAAAGGAGAGTTTTGTATGGCTTAGATTATTAGGATCTCTTAGGTGAGAGAAGAGCTTGCAATTGTTGGGGTGGTAATTACTGGTCTTGAGCTAGTGCAGACAACCTTGAATGGGGTGACACAACCTTGGGCTGTGTTTGTACAGGGTTTGGTGGCTAGAGAGAACTTACCATCATGGGACATTGTATGTGGTGATTTTGTTCAGGAGGAGACTCGGAGGGGTCTTCTACAGTGCAGTGCTTCGACTAGTAGACAGGATGAGGACATGGCATTGACGGCGAAGGGGAAGAAGAAGAACAAGAAGGGTCCCAAGAAGGGTGGGGCCAAGCAACAGGATGGGCAGAAGAAGGATCTTAGCACTGTAAAGTGCTTTGCATGTCACAAGATGGGACACTATGCTGGGCAGTGTATGAACAAGAAGAAGAAGCAGCAGCAGACAACAACTTCTGCGAAAGTTGATGACTTCACAACGAGGTTTCAGAGTGAGTTTTCACTGTGCACTAGGCATATTGAGAGAGAGAGAGAGCATCTATTCTCACCAGTGCGGATGTTGATAGACAAAGGGAGTTTTCCTGTGTGACAGACCATTCGTACAGTGCATCTACTTCCAGCACTTGGTACATTGATAGCAGAGCCTCGAGCCACATGACAGGTGCTCGTGAGATGTTCTCCGAGCTTTCACAATCAAAGACGGATGTGGAGGTGGTTTTGGGAGATGACTCATCAGTCAGTGTTGTTAGGCGTGGGACCATTACCTTTTAGAGGGAGTCCATGAGTCCCATGGTGTTGAGAGATGTATTTTATGTACATGGGATGAAGAAGAACCTAGTTTTAGTTTCCATGGTCGAGGATCAAGTTCTTGGGGTGTCCTTCCTAGGTGGACATGTGCACATGTTTCCCAAGACTGCAGGACCATTTGCTTCAGTTGCCATTGGAGCGAGATGTGGGAAATTGTATAGGCTCTTGTTTCAGCGTCAGCATGCCTTGGCACATAGTAGCGACAGTGAGTTGTGTGAGCTTTGGCATAGGAGGATGGCTCACTTGCATCATCCAGCCTTGGGGTTGTTGAGATAGATGGTTACAGGTTTACCGGAGTTCAGCACAGGGCAGAGTGATGTGTGCAGGGGGTGTGCTTTGCGAAAGTACACCAAGAGTACTTTTCAGAGCAGTGATAGCAGAGTAGCAAGGATACTTGACTTAATACATTCAGACTTATGCGATTCGATGTCTTCTGTATCCTTGAGGGGGTACGAGTACTATGTGAATTTCATTGATGACCATTCCAGGAAGACCTGGATCTACTTTCTGAAGAGCAAGAAGTCCGAGGAAGTCTTGCAGAGGTTCCAAGAGTTCAAAGCTCTTGTGGAGAACCAAACAGGGAGGAAGATCCAAGTTCTTAGATCAAATAACGGGGGTGAGTATACCTTCAAGGAGTTTGATGGATTTTGCAGACAGGAGGGTATCGGGAGACAGTTGGCAATTCCGTATACTCCAGAGAAGAATGGAATAGCAGAGAGGAAGAGCAGGTCCATTGTTGGAGCAACCAGAGCTATGTTACATGACCAGTCTCTTCCTTTGTTTCTCTGGGTTGAGGCTTGCAAGACAACTGTATATTTTCAAAACAGGAGTCCCCATTGTGCCGTGGGGAACATGACACTTGAGGAGTTCTTTCTTAGGAAAGAAGCTTGAAATTAGCCATTTTCAGTTATTTGGTAGTCTGACTTACTCTCATGTCCCTTTTGAGAAGAGGACAAAGTTGGAGCCCACTACAGAGAAGGGCATCTTTGTGGGCTATGCTGAGATTGCGAAGGCCTTCCGTATTTACCTTCCCTCTCAAAGGAAAGTTGTGGTGAGAAGGGATGTGAAGTTTGAGGAGGACCAAGCCTTCAGGAAGTCGAGAGAGTTAGAGCAGGGAGAGCAACAACCTCTTGCACCTCAGGCAGTTACACAGGTACCATCTACGTAGCAGTCAAGATCATAGGTTTTCAGAGTTACAGGACCACACAGTACAAGCACAGGTTCATCGGGGTCAGTGTATCAGCCGACAGGGTCTTCGGGGATAGGTGTTGGGTCTACGGTTAAAGGTACACCATACAGGGGATCAGGATCATGATTACAGGGTACACCTGGTGTTGGTACACCAGCTTCAGGTTCACAGGATACTGGGGTTTCTACCTTTGGTAGTTCTTTTGATGAGTATAGGCCAATGTGGGAGCAATCTTCAAGGAAGAAGAAGCCTAAGTGGCTTCGAGAGACCTTGAAGGAAGCTCGAGAGTTTGGGACACCTAGGGAGGAGGTGAGGGCCATCAAGATGCTTGACAGATTGGGCATATTGTTGGTGGCTAGTGCACGTGATTTTGAGCCTTCTACTTTTGAGGAAGCCTCCCAACATACTGTTTGGCGAGATGCCATGATGGATGAGTACCATTCCATCATGAAGAATGATGTATGGGAGATTGTTCCGAGACCTGAGGGGAAGTCAGTGGTGACTTCTCGATGGCTTTACAAGCTAAAGCATGTAGCGGATGAGAGTGTGGAGAAGTACAAGGCCAAATTTGTAACGCAGGGCTTTCATAGGTTGAGGGCATTAATTATGATGAGACTTTTGCGCTGGTTGCTCGGTATACTTTTTTCAGAACTTTGATCTCCATCGAAGCGTAAATGGGTTGGAAGATCCATCAGATGGATGTGAAAACCGCATTTCTCAATGGGATCATACAGGAGGAGATCTGTGTTGAGTAGCCTTAGAGATTTGAGATACATGCGAGACAGACACATGTGTGCAGGCCAAAGAAAGCCCTATATGGGCTGAAGCAAGCTCCTAGAGCTTGGTACTCCAGGATCGATTCTTACTTGCCGAGCATGGGGTTTCATAAGAGTGAAGCGGATCCGAATCTCTACTTCATCATGGTTGGAGATGATCCGCTTATTCTTCTGCTATATGTTGATGACTTGTTTATTACAGGGAGAGAGAGACCCATTGCAGCTTGCAAGAAGGATCTTGCAATAGAGTACGAGATGACAGATATTGGGTTGATGCATTATTTCTTAGGATTGGAGGTTTGGCAGGAGCTTAGACATATTTTCCTGGGACAGGGAAAGTATGCAGTTGATATTTTGAGGAGATTTAGGATGAAGAATTTCAGGCCTATGTCGACACCTATGATCACCAACTGAAAGAAGCTTCATGCTTCTAAGGGAGAGTTGGTGGATCCCACTTTATACCGTCAGCTCATTGGGTCGTTGATGTATCTGGTCAACACTCAGCCAGATATGAGTTTTGTAGTGAACACTCTTAGCTAGTTCATGGTTGAGCCTAGGAGTGTACATTGGGTTGCTGCAAAACATGTGTTACGTTATCTAACAGGGGCAGTGGATTTTGGTTTGGACTACAGGAGGTCAGAGGGGATCAGATTGGTTGGTTATATAGACTCAGATTGGGTAGGTAGTGTGGCAGATCGGAAGAGCACTTCCGGATTTTGTTTCAGTTTGGGCTCGGCAGCAATGTCGTGGTTTAGTCGGAAGCAGAAATCCGTTGCATTGAGTAATGCAGAGGCCGAGTATATGGCAGCCAGTCAGGCCAGCTGTGAGGCCTTGTGGCTTCGCAAGTTGCTGGTGAATTTATTTGGTTAAGAGCTTAGGCCTACTGTGATTTACTGTGACAACCAGAGTTGCATCCAACTCTCTGAGAATCCAATTTTCCATGACAGGTCGAAGCACATTGAGATCAGATATCACTTCATCCGAGTATATGTTCAGAGAGGAGTAGTCACACTTCAGTACATTTCCATTGATGAGCAGGTAGCAGACATACTGACGAAGTCTTTTGGGAGGGGCAAGTTTGTCTTCTTCAAGGACAAGTTGGGAGTGGTGCAGAACACCTTCCTTGGTAAGAGGGAGTGTTAGTTTTGTACCTAGGGAAGTGTTCCCCTAAGTGACTTTAGCCTTGGTCACTTAGAGAGGGGAAATAAAGTGACCCTTGCATTAAATGACTTAAGTGGAGCATTTAATTTGACTTTAGAGAGTAAAGTCACTTTTTGATAAATTTAAGTCGGTGAGTGAAATTAATATTTATGAGAATAAATGTGAGCATTTAATCTCATCCACCGATCTAATCTAAATTTATGAGAATAAATGTGAGCATTTAATTTCATCCACTGATCTAATCTAATCTCCACCATTAGATTAGATGAACCCTAGGGTTCTCTCAAAAAGGCAAGGGAAGGTCATTTTCTTCATTTTTGCAGATTGAAGTGAGAAGAGAGAGCTGAGAAGAGAAGTTTCCTTTAATGAGATAGAAAGGAAAAATTTGTAGCACACAAATCGAGGGAAAGGACAACAACAGAGAGGGCACAGAAATCGAGGAGAGGACAACAACATTTATTGCTGGTCCGTGTTACCACCTAAGTTGTACTTAGTGGTTTTTATCAAGTGAGCCTAGTGAACCGGGCAAATATGATTTGTTCGGACTTCAGAAGACCTTGAGAAGTGCTTCTGGGAAGTGCTTGTTGTACTATATCACATGTTCATGCCCCATAGGGGAGTTGCAATAAAATGTTCTAGCATGATAGTGTCTGTAAAAGACTCGTTCTCTTAGACTTTATTTATCAATCTGATCAGCCCAGGGTGTTTTTTCCCTTGGTTATTATTGGTTGTTGAATAAACGACTGATAATTTCTGAGTTTTTCACTCAATACCTCCAAAGTTGGGGTGGTCAGCTTGGCATTTAGGCCTATTGAGGTTATTAGAGTCTATGTGTCAATGTATAAACATGCTAGGCATCATGGTTGAGTCATATGAACATGTCTAAGTCCCCCTAGGTTTTAACTGTTTTTAATTTTTAATTCTAATTTTTCCACAAAACTTAGGCTATTTTTTAATAGTCTAATTGGAAAAATTGGTTTTGTAATAAAAGTGGGCTCGGAAATAAGTTTCAGTCATGAGGGTGCTCATTTTCAAGCTAAAAGCACCATGTAAACCCATAAACCCACTTTTTCTAAGTTTTGAGTGATTTGTCCATCACTCAGGTCAAAAATCCCTAAAAATCAAATATTGATTATTTAATTGATAAATTAATTAAATAATGGAGAAAACCCCAAATCCTAAATCATTGGGATTTGCTCCGATTTGACTGAAATCAGTCTCATCGGCTTGGGATTGATTGGATCTGACATTTCCTTGATTGAAGGAGGTGATCTGGGCTGGTTTGGGAGTGCACCCCAGCATGCAATCTTGGCTATTGCGCCCTCTCTCTCTCCTCCACACGTGTGGGCTCATCTGATTGGGTTTTGGTGGATGCTTCAGTCAGTAGGTTGAGGTGTTAGACAGATCGGCTCTCCGATTGATAGTTGCACTCAGTGAGACTCAGATCAGGCTCAGTTAGACACAGATCAAGCCCAGATTCACTCCACATGCAGCTGCAGTCTTTCTCTCCTTGGGAATTGTGCCCCCCTTGGGCTAGATTTCCTGATTTTGCTATAAATAAAGCAACCATTTCTTCTTCCAAGCTAGTGAGAGTTGGATTGAAGGGATTGCTATTGTAATACTGTTGTAATCTTTTGATTGTTGGAATAAAGAAGCTTTGGCGGCCAAATGGCGTAATGCTCTCATGTGTGTGGATTAAGCATTGTCTTGCGGCTATTGATGTTACCGGTTTTTCTCTCAATTTCTGCATCTGAACCCTGTCTGGCTTGAATGATTCAGCTGAATCAATAGGAATATAGTTGGGCAAGTAAGGTTACTTGTTTTTCTGTATCTCATAGCATATATGTTTGACGATCTAGATTATACATGTTTAATAAGTTTATTTGCATGTAATTCTTGTCTCTTTTTCATATATATATATATCCAGATCTCATGAGGTTTCGTGCAGGATTGTGTGTTTAGCTTTCAGGTAACAAAGATTGGACGAGTCGTGAATCTAGTTTGACTCCACTGTACATCCAACATTTTTGTGAAGGCATTGCCCCTCTGTATTCCACTAACAAGTTTCCATTGCAGATCCATCCAACAATGGGCCTTTCCCCTTCTCTTCCTCCTTTCTATTAAAATCAATCTTTCGGTTACCTGTTTCTTCGTCTTATGATCAGATCTAGTTCTAAGAATTGATTATATATTGTTAGATCTAGTTCATAAGAGTCTTGTTGCTTAGATTTGTAATTTCATGAAGAATATCATTTCATAAAGATAGATCTAGGTGTAGAAATTTTCTTTTTTGCAAGTAGCTAAATCATAGATCTAAAGCTTGCTCATAAGGTAGTTTCTTTTTTCGTTTTTTAAAGATTTAAATTTTGCAAGAAAAGTGCATATCTCATTGGCTGCTCAAACAGCAAGCCAAGATCCCAAGGAAAGCTTGCTTTCCTTGGTTCCTTTTTGTAAAACTAGATTAGCCCCTTTTAACAATTTTTTACTTGGTTTTTTTGGTAACTAGCGTGGTGACCCAAAACACTTTTAAAGTGTTTTTGGGCACATTTGATTTTAATTACTCGCTGTTTTTTAGCAGGTTTAACAAAAAAGAGAAGGAGACTCTGCTCGTTTTCCGACTCTTGGGCGAACCAGAGCTTTCCAG
>LPNX010129807.1:222918-240159 GCA_001517045.1 Pseudotsuga menziesii | reverse complement strand
ATCCAAGAGCTCCCAAAATAATCATAATCAAAAGTGAAGTCTCCTTTCGCTTTATCCTCTATTTATAAAGTTCAACTGCGCAAAACCTAATCTTTGACCTAAATAGGTCACTTTAACTTATAATTTGCAGTTGACTTGCATGCATGCGCATGGAGACTTAATTGGGTGCATGCATCATTAAATAATGCTTAGATGTCATGTATGTCACTTTTAGGGTTTGCATGCATATCACTTTTAGGGTTTGCATGCATCTCACTTTTAGGGTTTGCATGCATGTCACTTCTGAGCTTTGCATGCATGTCATTTTTGGGAACATTACAGTCCTATCCTCAAACAAGTATTTTTGAAACCAACATCAACACTTTTCAAAGCGAGTTTGTTCTTTTTACACCCTTTTTGATCTTATACATTTAGTTTAATTTACTCACCAACAAAATTCGATAACTGTAGCCATAATTAGCTTTCCTTTCTTTTGCGAATCTATAGTTAATTCTACTTGCCAATTGAAATCGATTGGATTACACTAATTAATTGTGAGCTCTAGGTCATGAAATCAATTGTGAATTCTAATTAAAATAGTTCCCCCCACATCTTCATTTGTTGCTCCCTTTATTTGTCCTAACATTTCTTGTATTTTCCTTAAAATCAAGTGGTTAGTCCTTTCTCTCCTTTCTTGTTATGGTGGTATGGTGCTCCCCTGAAGAGTTGCGCTATGTTGGTACGACAAGAAGGGCACCTTCTAATCATCTCTTCCCAATTTCTTTTCCCTTCTTGGTAGCCTCCTTGAGTGACTTCACCAATGACTAGATTCATCTAGAAAGATGTCTCGTGTAGGGCTCGACTCAAGATTATTCTTTCTAGATAAGTATAGTACTTATGCCCTTTCTTCCTTTTCTCTCTTCCTAGATGTTGGTATTGATTGTAAGATCCTATAGACTGCAGCTATGTGGTCGATGATGAAACACCTCCTGCCATTTGCCTCTTGCACTCATATATTTTCCCTACTATCACGTCATCTCACTGCATGACTTCGCTAGATTTGCGTTATCATCACCCGATTTCACCTCTTGGATTCATTATGTTGACCCTACTTTATCTACTATTTCATTTTTTTTTCCATACAATTGCTTGTTTGTTGCATTTCTCTGGGAGATTGCATCAAATTCCTCTCCACTGCGCAGGAGGATCGCTAACATCGTTGTTGCAGATAAACCACCTTTCGTCTGCAATCGTTTCTTGCCACATCATGGGCTCCTGTATTCTGATAAGTACATGTATTCATTTTTTACATCTTATTTTTGTTGTTGTTTGGTCATTCATATGGTAGACCTAGTTTCATCATTGCCTTGTATTGTATATGACGATCATGTATGTTTCGTAGGGGGGAAAGTTCCCCACTGCGCAGGAGGATCACTAACATCTTTGTTGCAGATAAACCACCTTTCGTCTGCAATCGTTTGTTGCCACATCATGGGCCCCCGTATTCTGATAAGTACATTTATTCCTTTTTTACATCTTATTTTTGTTGTTGTTTGGTCATTCATATGGTAGACCTAGTTTCATCATTGCCTTGTATTGTATATGACAATCATGCATGTTTCGTAGGGGGGAAAGTTCCCCTTAATGTGCAATTTGGGGCATTGCATGTAAGGGAAAAGAGCACAGATTAGACTATGCTAACCACCTTTGTAACGAGCAACTCATTACAAGATGCAGTGATAGGGTCAATGATGCAACATCTCCTACCCACAATCTCTTGCCTTGCTACGCTTGTACTGTTCTCGTTTCATCTCACTTCATGCCTTTGCTATATTTTCCCTATCATCCCCACATCCTACCTCTTTCATTGGTTATTTTGGTCCTAGTTGATCAACCTCTTCAGCTTTATCATACTCGTAACTGCCTATTTGTTGTCTTTCCTACGAGATGATGTCACAATGCCCTTGGCGGTGGAGGAATATTGCTAAATTTGAATTGCAGATATGCGATGCTTCGCCTGCCTGTCTTTGATGCCACATCATGGGCTCCTAGATCGCAATAGGTACAAGTAATCCTTTTTACTTATTTAATTTTTTGATCATCTATCTGGTGGAGATAGTGTCAACATTGCATTATATTATACATTAGGATCAATAATGTTTTGCAGGAAGGTTTATTTTTTCTTGTGCAGGTTCATTCCAGATGAGGAAAACTCTCAAGGTGGCTTGTGGTAAGTCCAATCCTCAAACAAGTATTTTTGAAACCAACATCAATAATTTTCTAAGCGAGTTTGTTCTTTTTCCATCTTTTTTGATCTTCTACATTTAGTTTAATTTACTCACCAACGGAAAGGTTCATTCCAGAGGAGGAAAACTCTCAAGGTGGCTTGTGGTAAGTCCAATCCTCAAACAAGTATTTTTGAAACCAACATCAATAATTTTCTAAGTGAGGTTGTTCTTTTTCCATCTCTTTTGATCTTCTACATTTAGTTTAATTTACTCACCAATGGAAATCGATAACTTTAGCCATAATTAGCTTGCCTTTCTTTTGTGAATTTGTAGTTAATTCTACTTGCAGATATAAATTGATTGGATTACACTAATTAATTGCGAGCTCTAGTTCATGTAATCAACTTTGAATTCTAATTAAAATAATTCCCCCCACATCTTCATTTGTTGCTCCCTTTTTTTCTCCTAACATTTCTTGTTTTTTCCCTAAAATCAAGTGGTTAGTCCTTTCTCTCTTTTCTCGTTATGGTAGTATGGTGCCCCCCTCAAGTGTTGCCTCATCTCTTCCCAGTTTCTTTTCCCTTCTTGGTAGCCTCCTTGAGTGACCTCGTCAATGACTAGATTCATCTAGAAAGATGTCTCGGGTAGGGCCCGACTCGAGTTACTCTTTCTAGATAAGTATAGTAGCTATATGCCCTTTCTTCCTTTTCTGTCTTCCAAAATGTTGGTATTCATTGTTAGATCCTATAGATTGTTGCTATGGGGTCGATGATGAAACACCTCCTTCCATTTGCCTCTTCCCTCATATATTTTCCCTACTATCATGTAATCTCACTTCATGATATTGCTAAATTTGTATTATCATCACCCCATGTTACCTCTTGCGTTCATTTTATTGGCCCTACTTTATCTACTATTTCATTTTTTCTATCCATCCAATTGCCTCTTTGTTGAATTTCTCTAGGAGATTGCATCAAATTCCTCTCCATTGCGGAGGAAAATCTCTAACAATTTTTGTCGCAGATAAGCCACCCTTCATATGCAATAGCTTGTTGCCACATCATGGGTTCCCGTATTCTAATAAGTACAAGTATTCCTTTTTTACACCTTATTTTTTTCGTTGTTTGGTCATTCATATGGTAGACCTAGTATCATCATTGCATTGTATTCTATATTAGGATCGATCATGTTTCATAGGAAGGTTAGTTCCCCTTAATGTAATACAAGTTGCATTGCATGTAAGGGCATAAAGTACAGATTATACTATGCTAACCACCTTTGTAACGAGCAACTCATTACAGGCTGCAGTTATAGGGTCGATGATGCAACATCTCCTGCCCATTGTCTCTTGCCTTCCTACGCTTGTACTGCTGCCGTGTCATCTCACTTCATGCCTTCGCTAGATTTTCCCTATCATCGCCACATCCCAGCTCTTTCATTTGTTATTTTGGTCCTAGTTGATTAACCTCTTCAACTGTACTATCCCCACAATTGCATATTTTTTGTCTTTCCATACGAGTCAATCTCATAATGCCCTTGGTGGTGGAGGAATATTGTTAACATTTGAATTGCAGATACACGATGCTTCACGTGCCTACCTTTGATGCGACATCATGGGATTCCAGATTGTAATAGGTACATGTATTCCTTTTTACTAATTACTTATTTTGTTTTCTGATCATGTATATGGTAGACATAGTGTCAACATTGCCTTGTATTATACATTACGATCAATCACGTTTTGCAGGAAGGTTTATTTGCTTGTGCAGGAACATTCAAGAGGAAGAAAACTCTCAAGGAGGCTTGTGGTAAGTCCTATCCTCAAGCAAGTATTTTTGAAACCAACATCAACACTTTCCAATTCGAGTTTGTTCTTTTTCCATCTTTTTTGATCTTCTACATTTGATTTAATATACTCAAAAACGAAAATCGATAACTTTAGACATAATTAGCTTGCCTTTCTTTGTGAATTTGTAATTAATTTTACTTGCAGATAGAAATTGATTGTTTTATACTAATTAATTGCAAGCTCTAGGTCATGTAATCACTGTGAATTCTAATTAAAGTAGTTTTCCGCACATCTTCATTTGTTAGTCCCTTTCTTTCTCCTAGCATTTCTTGTTTTTTCCCTAAAATCAAGTGGTTAGTCCTTTCTCTCCTTTCTTGTTATGGTAGTATGGTGCCTCAAGAGTTGGGCTACATTCCTAGGACACCAAGGGGACCTTCCAATCATCTCTTCCCATTTTCTTTTCCCTTCTAGGTAGCCTCCTTGAGTGACCTCGTCAATTACTAGATTCATCTAGAAAGATGTTTGGGGTAGGGTCCGACTCGAAATTACTCTATCTAGATAAGTATAGTAGCTATGCCCTTTCTTCCTTTTCTCTCTTCCAAGATGTTGGTATTCATTGGCAGATCCTATAGACTGCAGCTATGGGGTCGATGATGAAACGCCTTCTGCCATTTGCCTCTTTCCCTCATATATTTTCCCTACTATCACGTCATCTCACTTCATGACTTTGCTAGATTTTCCTTATCATCACCCCATCTCACCTCTTGCATTCATTGTATTGGCCCTACTTTATCTACTATTTCATTTTTTTTGTTCATGCAGTTGCCTATTTGTTGCGTTTCCCTAAGAGATTGCATCGAATTCCTCTCCATTGCGAAGGAAAATCGCTAAGCTCTTTGTGAAGATAAACCACCCTTTGTATGCAATCGTTTCTTGCCACATCATGGGCTCCTGCATTCTAATAAGTACATGCATTCTTGTTTTACACCTTATTTTTTTGGTTGTTTGGTCATTCATATGGTAGGCGTAGTATCATCATTGCATTGTATTGTATATTAGGATTGAGCATGTTTCGTAGGAATGTTAGTTTTGGTAAGTCCTATCCTCAAACATGTATTTTTGAAACCAACATCAACACTATTCAAGCGAGTTTGTTCTTTTTACACCTTGTTTCATCTTCTACATTTAGTTTAATTTACTCACCAATGAAAATGGATAACTTTAGCCATAATTAGGTTTCCTCTCTTTTGTGAATTTGTAGTTAATTCTACTTGCAAATAGAAATTGATTGGATTACACTAATTACTTTCGAGCTCTAGGTCATGTAATCAACTGTGAATTCTAATTAAAATAGTTTCCCCTACATTTTCATTTGATGCTCCCTTTCTTTCTCCTAGCATTTCTGGTTTTTTCCCTAAAATCAAGTGGTTAGTCCTTTCTCTCCTTTCTTGTCATGGTAGTATCGTGTCCCCCTCAAGAGTTGTGCTACATTGTTAGGACACCAAGGGGACCTTCTAGTCATCACTTCCCAATTTCTTTTCCCTTCTTGGTAGCCTCCTTGAGTGACCTCGTCAATGACTAGATTCATCTAGAAAGCAGTATCAAGTAGGGTCTGACTCGAGATTACTCTTTCTAGATACGTATAGCAGCTATGCCCTTTCTCCCTATTCTCTTTTCCAAGATGTTAGTATTCATTGTTAGATCCTATAGATTGGAGCTATGGGGTCGATGATGAAACAACTCCTGCCATTTTCCTCTTGCCCTCGTATATTTTCCTTGCTATCACGTTAGCTCACTTCATGACTTTGCTAGATTTTCGTTATCATCACCCCATATCACCTCTTGCATTCATTGTGCTGGCCCTACTTTATCAACTATTTCATTTTTCTGATCATGCAATTGTCTGTTTGTTGCATTTCTCTAGGAGATTGCATCAAATTCCTTTCCATTGCAGAGGAAAAAAATCTAACGTCTTTGTTGCAGATAAACCACTCTTCATTTTCAATCGTTTGTTGCCACATCATGGGCTCCCGTATTCTAATAAGTACATGTATTCTTGTTTTACACCTTATTTTTTTCATTGTTTGGTCATTCATATGGTAGACCTAGTATCATCATTGTATTGTATTGTTTATTAGGATCGACCATGTTTCGTAGGAAGGTTAGTTTCCTTAATGTAATACAAGTTGAGGCATTGCATGTAAGGGCATAGAGCACAGATTAGACTATGCAAATCACCTTTTTAACGAGCAAGGCATTATAGGTTGCGGTTATAGGGTCGATGATGCAACATCTCCTGTCCACTTTCTCTTGCCTTTCTAAACTTGTACTATTCTTGTTTCATCTCACTTCATGCCTTCGCTAGATTTTCCCTATCATTGCAACATCCTACTTCTTTCATTTGTTATTTTTGTCCTAGATGATCAACCTCTTTAGCTTTACCATCCTCACAACTGCCTATTTGGTGTCTTTACCTACGAGACGATGTCACAATGCCCTTGGCGATGGAGGAATATTGTTGACATTTGAATTGCAGATATGTGATGCATTGCATGCCTGCCTTTGATACCACATCATGGGCTCCCAGATCGTAATAGGTACAAGTATTCCTTTTTACTTCTTATTTCGTTTTTTGATCATCTATATGGTGGACATAATGTTAACATTGCATTGTATTATACATTAGGATCAATCATGTTTTGCAGGAAGGTTTATTTGCTTGTGCGGGTTCATTCAAGAGGAGGAAATCTCTCAAGGAGGCTTTTGTTAAGTCCTATTCTCAAACAAATATTTTTGAAACCAACATCAACACTTTTCGAAGCGAGTTTGTTATTTTTCCACATTTTTTGATCTTCTACATTTAGTTTAATTTCCTCACCAACGAAAATCCATAACTTTAGCCATAATTAGCTTGCCTTTCTTTTGTGAATTTGTAGTTAATTCTACCTATAGATATAAATTGATTGGATTATACTAATTAATTTCGAGCTCTAGGTCATGTAATCAACTGTGAAATTTAATAAAAATAGTCCCCCCCTACATCTTCATTTGTTGCTCCCTTTCTTTCTCCTAGCATTTTTTGATTTTTCCCTAAAATCAAGTGGTTAGTCCTTTCTCTCGTTTCTCATTATGGTAGTATTGTGCCCCCCTCAAGAGTTGTGCTACATTGCTAGGACACCAAGGGGACCTTCTAGTAATCTCTTCCATATTTCTTTTCCCTTCTTGTTAGCCTCCTTGAGTGACCTCGTCAACGACTAGATTCATCTAGAAAGATGTCTCGGGTAGGAGTGACTTGAGATTACTCTTCCTAGATAAGTATAGTAGCTATGCCCTTTCTTCGTTTTCTCTCTTCCAAGATGTTGGTATTCATTATCAAATGATGATGAAACACCTACTACCATTTGCCTCTTTCCCTCATATATTTTCCCTGCTATCATGTTAGCTCACTCATGACTTTGCTAGATTTGTGTTGTCATCACCCCATCTCACCTCTTGCATTTATTGTGTTGGCCCTAGTTTATCTACTATTTCTTTTTTCTGATCATGCAATTGTCTGTTTGTGGCATTTCTCTAGGATATTGCATGAAATTCCTCTCCATTGTGAACGAAAATCGCTAACATCTTTGTTGCAGTCTGCAGATAGACCACCCTTCGTATGCAATCGTTTGTTTCCACATCATGGGCTCCCATATTCTAATAAGTACATGTATTCCCTTTTTACACCTTATTTTTTTCGTTGTTTGGTTATTCATATTATCATTGCGTTGTATTGTATATTAGGATTGACCATGTTTCGTAGGAAGGTTATTCCCCTTAATGTAATACAAGATGTTGGTATTCATTGCCAAATGATGATGAAACACCTCCTGCCATTTTGCCCCTTTCCCTCATATATTTTCCCTGCCATCACGTCAGCTCACTTCATGACTTTGCTAGATTTGCGTTGTCATCACCCCATCTCACCTCTTGCATTCATTGTGTTGGCCCCACTTTATTACTATTTCATTTTTTTGATCATGCAATTGTCTGGTTGTTGCATTTCTCTAGGAGATTGCATCGAATTCCTCTCCATTGCGAAGGAAAGTCACTAACATCTTTGTTGCAGATAGACCACCCTTCGTATGCAATCATTTGTTGCCACATCATGGGCTCCCATATTCTAATAAGTACATGTATTCCTTTTTTACACCTTATTTTTTTCGTTGTTTGGTCATTCATATTATCATTGCGTTGTATTGTATATTAGGATTGACCATGTTTCGTAGGAAGGTTATTTCCCCTTAATGTAATACAAGTTGGGGCATTGCATGTAAGGTCATAAAGCACAGATTAGACTATTCTAACCACCTTTGTAAAGAGCAACTCATTACAGGTTGCAGTTATAGGGTCGATGAAGCAATTTCATCTAACTTCATGCCTTTGCTAGATTTTCCCTATCATTGCCACATCCCACCTCTTCATTTGTTATTTTTGTCCTAGTTGATCGGCCTCTTCAGCTTTACCATTCTCGTAATTGCCTATTTGTTGTCTTTTGCTAGGAGACGATGTCACAATGCCTTTGGCGGTGTATAAATATTGCTAAAATTTGAATTGCAGATACATGATGCTTCGCACCTACCTTAGATGCCACATCACTGGCTCCTAGATCATAATAGGTACCATTAGAGGAAATTTGAGATCTAAAATGGGCCTCCTAAGAAAAATAATAAAACAATGGTTAAAATAATAAAATAATATTTATTAATTTTGGAGGAAGAAAGAAAAAAACTACCTTTTTGTTCGTATTTTCAACATATCTCCTTGTGTTTTTACTGAAATTTCGAGCGGGAGAGCTCGTTGGATGTGGAATTAAATTCCGCATCCAACGACTAGCCACGTTGCATATGTTTTACGGGCCCTGCTACCCCAAAAATAAGAAATACCTAGAAAAACGTGATGATGATGTCATCACGTTTTTCTAGGTATTTCTTATTTTTGGGGTAGCGGGGCCCGTAAAACATATGCAGCGTGGGTACCATCATCATGTTTTTTCAGGTATTTCTTATTTTTGGGGTAGTGGGGCTCGTAAAAACCATGCAGCGTGGGTACTCATTGGATGCAATTCCGCATCCAACGAGATTCCCTACTCAAAATTTGAGTAAATACACAGGGAAATATGTCGAAAATACGAATAAAAAAGTAGTTTTTTTTATGACAAATATGTCAATTCAACCATTATGGTTGACTCATTTTATTGAAATTCTATTGGTTCTTGAATTTCAACTCACAAGAATTTATTGTTGCCGTGTTTTCTTATAAGGTTCATTTTAGACCCCAAATTTCCTCTAATGAGGTATTCCTTTTTACTTCTTATTGATTTTGTTTTTTGATCATCTATATGGCGGACATAGTGTCAACATTGGATTGTATTATACATTAGGATTCTTTCATGTTTTGTAAGAAAGTTTATTTGCTTGTGCAGGTTTAAGTCCTATCCTTAACAGGTATTTTTTAAACCAACATCAACACTTTTGAAAGCGAGTTTGTTCTTTTTCCACCTTTTTTGACCTTCTACATTTAGTTTAATTTACACACCAACGAAAATCGATAACTTTAGCCATATTTAGCTTGCCTTGCTTTTGTGAATTTGTAGTTAATTCCACTTGTAGATAGAAATTGATTGGATTACACTAATTAATTGCGATCTCTACTTCATGTAATCAACTATGAATTCTAATTAAAATAGTTCCCCCCACATCTTCATTTGTTGCTCCCTTTCTTTCTCCTGGCATTTCTTGTTTTTTCCCTGAAATCAAGTGGTTAGTCATTTCTCTCTTTTCTCGTTATGGTAGTATGGTGCCCCAATTTCTTTTCCAATCATCATGGGGACTGTTGCCGCCTAATTCACACTTTAAGGAACATGAAAGTCACAACCTGCTATGTGTGTCCTTGGGGGCAAGCGAGAGCTGGGGACCACTGTCACCATAGTCCACAACTCCTCCGTTTAGGCAAGATCCCAACAGAGCCAAGGGGGGAAGTCCCTACGGAAGACTAAGTTCCAGATTTATTAACTATTAGTTAAAGGGATCTTTTATTAAGATTGTGAGGCTAAGACTTTCTACTATCTAAGGAATGACAAGCATCATGCAAGTGCAAAGATTTCCTTTTAATGACAAGCAGACCTTGAGATAAATGAAGACTAGTGCCTATTAACAAAATGGAGTCTAAAGATAAATTACAACTTCACAAATTTACAAATAAAACTGAAATCTAAGTTAATTACCCACAGTTTAGGTGTTATCCCAATCAAACCAGGTTACAATATGGACAAATGAATACTATGATCAATATAACAATACTGAATGAACAGTTAAGCTGTATTTACAATATCCACAGTTGTATAAGATGTTATGAACAGATTGAATAAATGAAACAATTATTAAGCTTTTACCCAAAAATGTTGAAACGAAATGAATCAATTGTGTTACACAAGATCTACAGATTACTAAACAATGTGATTACTTAATCAAATGAATTAAAGATGCCACCACAAGATTTTGTGAAAACTGAAAGGAAAAACTTGCAGTGAAATAAAATGTGAAAGTGCTTGTAGTAAAAACCTTGAACAGCAAGGCAAAGATAAATAGCAGTGACCTGTGTTTGTAGGACGTTTTGCAATGTCTCTTGTAAATTTTCATAAATTTTATTAGAGGTGAAATCTTGGATTAAGTTTTAGATCCGGTGGTGTGACTACCTCAATCTAGTATTTCTCAAGTCAAAGAGGGAATGCTGGTGCGCTCAACAAAGTGGGAGCAAATCCCACCCGTAGCTCCCAGGTCAAACCCCAATGCCCCGGTGCTCAACAAGGAGGACGTAGAACGCCTAGAGACCCCCCACGGTCTTCTACCCCAAGTCGCTTCCGAGTCACTGTTTTTAATTAACAGGAAAAACAGCTAGATGGATGCCTATTAAACTAAGACTCCGCTATCCCCTGTCGTATCTCGCGAGTGCCCCGGAGGGTGATAACCGAGTAGAGGAACAGAGGGTAGTGAAGTTGTTGTTGGTTAATTTTAGGGGTAAATTTTAATCTTGGTGATTAGCATGCAAGGTTAATTTTAAACTATCAACAAGATCAACCGAGTGGTATCCCTTATGGGAGGTGCTGGTACTTGATGTTGGACTGAAAAATAAAGTGTGAGGGTTTGTAGCAGAAAAAAAATGTTGTTCTAATTAAACTAAGCCCCCACTTCTCCTGCTTTTCATACCCAACTTGAAGTCCCTAAAGGGAGATGACAAGTGGATAGAGGATACACCGGATAGGTGGGTTGTATGATTACCCCTTTAACAGAAAATAAAACTTGAAAGGAAAATACAACTAGCTAAAACAGTATCCTAACCACACAACAATCTCTGTTACAGAGATGGTGGTCTGTAACAGAGATAGGTGGGTAAACAGAAGTAAAAGAAACTGAACTAACCTCACTTCAATCTCTGTGACAGAGATGGTGGTCTGTGACAGAGATAGGTGGGTGAACAGAAATGAAACTTGCATAAAAAAAATCTAAGCAACTAGTTTCTAAGCTATCTCTACACTACTCATATACAGATTTACAGCAGAGAATACCCCAAAGAGAACTTCTCTTTTGGGGTTTACAATCCTTTAGAAGAGAAGAGAAGAAGTGGTTTTTTGGGTCCCTTTTGGACTAAAACTTTTTCTGGGTTTTTCCTAGGCAATTTTGGGCAGCATAACCCTCTCGTCTGTGCATAAACCTGCAAAAAATCAGCAACTTTACTTGCTGGAAATAACTGCAGAAAACTGAATCAGAAAGTTAGCACAGATTATTGTAAAACCCAGAAATTTAAAAAAAAAAAACTGAACTTAAAAATTTGGAAAAATTGAAATTTAAGTGGTTAAAAATGAACGTTTTTGAGCTGAAAATGACATATAAACAACAGATTTAAAGCTTTATACAAATATATAATGGATGAAAGCCCTAAAACAAGGTTTATATTCACTATACAGTGAATAAAACCCAGTTTTAGGAAGGAAAAAGAAAAATGGCCGAAATGAAATTTTGAAAGAAGAAACCCTTGGAGAGATGTCCTAGGCTTGGAAAACCTGTAAATAAACTTATGAGAGAGCTGCAAAATGTAAGCAAAGAGGTGAGTACCCAATAAATCTACCAAAATACTTTGATAAATCTTATTAAAAACTCACAAATAGAAGCAAAAATACTTCTCCTTACAAATCCCTCCACAAAATACTTTGTGGAGAGCTATCTAAGCTAATACAAATGCAAATCAAATAAGTACATATGCAAGTTACCTCACCAAAAGATGCATGAAATATAGAATGACGGCACGATATCCCTCCAAAGATTTCTTCTATTATAGCCCAACTAAGGCAAGATTCAATGCAACAATAGCAAGAGGCTTGGGCCAAATGCTTGAGAGAATATGAGAGGAGAAGAGGGAAAGATTTCAGCAGCATAACAATAGCCTGAGAGAGATTCTCAAATGAGGGAGTGAGACCTTCATTATATAGTTGAGGAGCAACCGCAACCCCTTGAAAATCAATGGCCAAGATTAGATCTAAATCTAGATTAGATCTCCACCACTAGATCTAGGTTTGTTGACTTTGCAAGCCATCCACCAATCATAAGCAAGGGTGCCTTTTCAAATCAATGGTCAAAAAGATAGATCCATGTCACAATAAAGCTTAACCCTTAGATCTAGGGTTTCCATGACTCAAGTGGGGCCCCCTTTTGACTCAAATTTTAATTTTTTATTGTTTTTATTTTTTATCTTTTACTTTTTATATTTTATTTAATCTTTTACTTTTTATAATTTCTATCTTTTTATTCTTTTATTTTTTATCTTTTACTTTTTATAATTTCTATCTTTTTATTCTTTTATTTTTTAATCTTTTAATCTTTTATTTTATCTTTTATTTTTTATTTTTATCTTTTTTATTTTTTAATTTTTAATTTTATCTTTTATTTTTTATCTTTTATTTTAAATCTTTTTTTATTTTATTTTTTATCTGGGGATTCCTTTGATTCAAATTTTGATTTTTTATTCTTTTTTTTAATTTTTAATTTTTAATTTTTTAATCTTTTACTTTAAATATTTTATTTTTTATCTTTTATTAAGACAAGAGGGGCACCTCACTTGGGAAATCTTCAAAAATTTATTTTGACCATGGGGGGTTTATTTAAATAAAAATTAATTATGATTAGCCACCTCTCAAACTTAATTACCATGGCCTTATTTGATTTTTTCCTTCAAAATCAAATAATTTACTTTTTCACCCTTGGAAATTAGATTAATTTCCTAGGAAAAAATACCTTGTCTTAACCAAAATTGGTCTAACTTCCCAACTCCTTGTCAGAATGACATGGGACTTGAACCAATGGCTTAAGGGGTGTCATAGCTTTTTCATTTGCATTCATAGCCCCTATTACAAAATGTCAAGGTTCAATAAATTACATTATTACATCGAAACTTAATTAGTTAACCACCAAATGGTAAAGTTAATTATTTAAGAAACAAAATCAAAATAGAAATTAAAATCCTAACGAAATTCTGCAAGACTACAAGATATGGCTAGCATGGTCATGGACAACAACTTGAAACTTAAGCCACCTCATGGGCTTGATTATCAGAACGCCAATTCACCACTTTGGAGGATTTGTGAGTGAAAAACCCAACCAATTAAAATTGTTAATTAACAAAATTAACTGGAAGGGGAAAAAAACACTCGGTGAAGAGGACTTCCTTGATAATAAAGTCCATGGTGACATCCTTAGAGGAATGACCCATGATGACATATAAAGTTACATTAATTATCCCACGCAGGGTAGCGAACATTTCGTGTACAAAAGGGGCATAATTGCCCTGCTGAATGAAAAATCCCCAGAATTTTTTCATGGTACAAACTGCACAGAATGTACATCTCAATGTACATGAGGTTGCCACCTAGTTGAAATAGGTTGGCAACAGGGACCTTCGAATCATCTCTTCCCAATTTCTTTTCCCTTCTTGGTAGCTTCATTGAGTGATCTCGTCAATGAATAGATTCATTTAGAAAGATGTCTTGGGTAGGGACCGACTCGAGATTACTCTTTCTAGATAAGTATAGTTGCTATGCCCTTTATTCCTTTTCTTTCTTCCAAGATGTTGGTATTCATTGTCAGATCCTATAGACTGCAACTATGGGGTCGATGATGAAATGCCTCCTGCCATTTGCCTTTTGCCCTCATATATTTTCCCTACTATCTCGTCATCTCACTTCATGACATTGCTAAATTTGCATTATCATCACCCCAAGTTACCTCTTGTGTTCATTGTACTGGCCCTTCTTTATCTACTATTTCATTTTTTCTGTCCATGCAATTTTCTCTTTGTTGTATCTCTCTAGGAGATTGCATCAAATTTCTCTCGTTTGCGGAGGAAAATTGCTAGTATCTTTTGTTGCAGATAAGCTAACCTTCATATGCAATAGTACATGTATTCTAATAAGTACATGTATTCCTTTTTTACACCTTATTTTTTTCGTTATATGGTCATTCATATAGTAGACCTAGTATCATCATTGGATTGTATTGAATATTAGGATCAAGCATGTTTCATAAGAAGGTTAGTTCGCCTTAATGTAATACAAGTTAGGGCATTGCATGTAAGGGCATAAAGCACAGATTAGACTATGCTAACCACCTTTGTAACGAGCAACTCATTATAGGCTGCAACTATAGGGTCGATGATGTGCCATCTCCTGCCCATGCTGCAGTTATAGGGTCGATGATGCACCATCTCCTACTCATTGTCTCTTGCTTTCATATGGTAGACCTAGTATCATCTTTGTATTGTAGTGTACATTACGATTGAGCATGTTTCGTTGGAAGGTTAGTTCCCCTTAATGTAATACAAGTTGAAGCATTGGATGTAAGGGCATAGAGCATATATTAGACTATGCTAACCATCGTTTTAACGAGCAACTCACTATAGGCTGTAGTTATAGGGTCGATGATGCAACATCTCCCGTCCATTGTCTCTTTCCTTTCTACACTTGTACTATTGTTGTTTCATCTCACTTCATGCCTTCAGTAGATTTTCTCTATCATTGCTACATCCTACGTCTTTTATTTGTTATTTTGGTCCTATATGATCAACCTCTTCAACTTTACCATCCTCGCAACTGCCTATTTGTTGTCTTTACCTAGTAGACAATGTCACAATGCCCTTGTAATATCCCACATCCCGATATTTTCTAATTCTATGCAAATATACTGAAACAGTCGAGCATGCAAAATTCCCTATTCTATAGTAAAAATTAGGGTTAGGGTTTGTAGGATAGAATGAACACTTACCACTGATAAGCTGGCTGGAATGCTCCTGAGAGAATATTCATGCATCAAGAGCTGAATTGGAGATGACCTGGTATCTTCTGCGTCCGGTGATACCCTAGCAGCACGAACCCCAAATCAGCGAAGGGTGACGTTTTCAGTGAAGGAGGTGTCCGATGAAGATGATGATTGGCAGGATTGATAGCATTTCCGTGCCGGAGAGAATGCCTGGCACATGCGGAAATTCTGAGGTCTCTAGGAAGGCTAGCGAATTGTTCTAGAGGTGCAGCTGCTCACGCCCCCCTAATCCCGAAATGGATGATAACTGCTCAGGATGAATACGATCGGATCTGATAATCACCGGGTACTGGAGTATGATACCGATGATGAGAATGGTGCTTGGGTTTCGAAGGTAAACTGAGATCTGAAGACCCAGTGAATGATTTGGGCTTTTCGGTTGAAAATCCCTTACGGCTGCACACGTGCCCCTGCAACAATCTCTGCTGTATACTGGATAACTATGAATAAATGGAAGAGCAAATGGTGAACTTGTATGGCTTACCCTGGATGAGACTAGGGCAGATATCTCACTGTCGAAACCCCGCTAGCTGAAGACGCCGTTTCCAACCCCAACTGTTGTGCCGCACACTGTGTTGCTACTCAAGAGCTCCAAAATCAATAATCATCAAAAGTGAAGTCTCCATTCACTTTATCTTTCTTTTATAACTTTCAACTGCGAAAACCCTCATTTTGACCTAATTAGGTCACTTTAACTTCTAATTTGCAGTTGACTTGCATGCATGCACATGGAGACTTAAATGGGTGCTTGCATCATTAAATAATGCTTAGATGTCATGCATGTCGATGGCCTTTGGCTCCGGTGGCCCTCTTTGACCTAATGGTGATAACATATTGATGCCCTAGATTTTCTGTAGATGGCATCAGTCTTTAGTTGATTCCCTAACTGTCAGTACCCGCTCGAACCTATGGGAATCAGATAGGTTAACAGGTGTTCTTAGGGGTTTTAGTTGGAAGGGGACATTACAGTCCTCCCCTCTAGAAATTGCTTGTCGTCAAGCAATCTCCAACCAATATACCTAATCATTTGTCCCTATCTCTTCATGTCCATTTTAATCAACCAATTTATTCCGTTGTTGGGTGGCCCTTCTTTTCCTTCGAATTGGTGTTTCCTTTCACCCCTGCTCTATATTCCCTCCTTGTATCGTTAGGGATACCAGTGAGGATCGAACATGCTAGTTTTGGCTCCTTGTCCAAATCCCCTAGGACTCATCCTACCTTTGTCTGGAGGTCTACCCAGAAAGCCCTTCGCAGACCACTGTTCCTTCCTTGATTTCTTATGTGTTGGAGCTGGCCATTTTCTTGTGCGAGTCTTGTCCTTATGCCTGAATATGGTGGTCATCCCCTTTGTTGTGGCTGACCCTGAAGCTTCATTGGGCATTCTCGTTAGGACTACCCTCTTCCCATCTGGTGCCAGAAACTCCATCTCTAATGTTTGGCAGTTGGTTGATTATTTCCCAATTGAGTACAACCATTGTACTCCCAAAACAATGCTTGTGTCTGGAACATCTACCACATAAAAGTCATCCACCAATGTATAATTCCCAAGCTGTACCTGTAACTGAGGTATCCTCTGTGTGCATTTCATCCTGGATTGTCAGCCATGACAACGGTAAAGCCCTCAAAGTCCTCAGTGGGAAATCTTTTCCTCTCTACCCAAGAGGCATCTATAAAGTTGTGGGTGGCCCCACCCTCAATCAAAGCAATGGCACGCTGTCCCTTGATACTTCCCCTGATCCTGATAGTATGGAAGGTGGGGATTCCTGTGAGGGTAGCAATAGTGGCTCTCTGTGGCAATTGTTCCAATTATGTACTATGTAGTTCTCCATTTGGTTTCTGCTTC
>LPNX010129807.1:206000-222885 GCA_001517045.1 Pseudotsuga menziesii | reverse complement strand
TACCTCAATGAGGTGTACTTTCCCTTTACCCATACATCTGTGGCCTGGTACCCAAGGTTCTTTGCAAGCAAAACATAAGTTCTTCCTTCTCAAGTCTCATTCTGTGTCCTCATTCAACCATTCGCTCTGTGGGATTATCCTTTCCCTTTTTTTTAGAAGAGGGGTAGGTTTTTCCTTGTTTTCCAGGAGACTGGTAGTTTTTTGTGGCTGCTTGTTCTTTGGTACATAATCTTGTAGGTCCAGAGTCCTACTAATAGCATCTTGCAAAGTAATTGGCCTGTAGGCCTTCACCCATCCGTGGAGTGGCTTGGATAGTGCCTCCATAAATAGCATAATCAACCGACTCTCTGATATGTCAGATACCATCACTGCAATTCTCTGGAATTCGGATATAAATGTCTCGGCACTGCCTGTCTGCTTAAGTTGCGCAAGATCCTTGAAATAAATCTTTGGGTCCTTATCAAAGCACTCCATGAGCCTTTGAGTGAATTCACTGTAGGAAGTAATAGTGTTGTGACCCAATGTCACCAGTCCGTGGTACCACCACTCATGTGCTTCCCCGTCTAAATGTAAAGTAGCCAACTTGATTGCATCTGTCTCTGTCATGGGGTTAAGTTGGAAGTAGGTGTCTAACTTCTGTACCCAAATCCTGGCTGAACAACTGGATGTCCCATCAAAGTTAGGGATAGTCAGTCTCCTCAATGTGCGTTGCAACTCAAAATTCTGATTGAGTGCTCTATTGAACCCTCTTGGCCTGTTCCTGCTTTTCATGTTGCAAAAATTTGAGAAAGTCATGGCTGAATGGAATTCATCTCCTAAGTCCCTGTATTCCTGTAAGTAAGTCTCAAAGGGTTCACTAGGCTCTACCTGCATGACTGGACCTCCTACCGCATCTGCCAAGAAGCGAGGCATAGTAGGCCTGTTGGAAGGTCTCGTATATATGTGGGGTGTATTATGTATATTGGTGTATGCAACCTTCCCACTGCTGCTTGTAGACCCTCTATCTACCAGTGAAGGAGGTGTACTGCTGTTACCTGGTTCTGGTTTCGCCGATAATTTGTTGATTGCATTAAGTACATCCTTTTGCCCTTTGGCTAAGTCTTGTAATACAGATACTAGGTTGCGAAACTCCATCCTGTTCTCATCTTCTCTTGTTCCTTTTCCCCTGTCAGAGTGTATACCTGTTGGGTCCATGTCTGAGTTGGTATCTTCTAGTTAGATATCCTCGAATTCCTCTGTGTACCTACGCCTTCATTTCCTATAGGTTACAAAAGTGTCCTCTTCTGTATTCATCTATTTCTCATTTCTTAAGCCCATAGCTGGCCAAGAAGATAGCTCTGATACCACTGTAATATCCCAAAACTCGATATTTTCTAATTCTATGCAAATATACTGAAACAGTCGGGCATGCAAACTGCCATGCAAAATTCCCTATTTTATAGCAAAAATTAGGGTTAGTGTTTGTAGGATAGAATGAACACTTACCACTGATAAGCTGGCTGGAATGCTCCTGACAGAATATGCATGCATCAAGAGCTGAATCGGAGATGACCTGATATCTTCTACTTCCGGTGATACCCCAACAGCACGAACCCCAAATCAGCTAAGGGTGACGTTTTCAGTGAAGGAGGTGTTCGATGAAGCTGATGATTTGCAGGACTGGTAGCCTTCCCGTGCCGGAGAGAATGCTTGACACATGCGGAAATTCTGAGGTCTCTAGGCAGGCTAGCGAATTGTTCTAGAGGTGCAGCTGCTCACGCCCCCCTGATCTCGAAATGGATGATAACTGCTCAGGATAAGTACGATTGGATCTGATAATCATTGGGTACTGGAGTATGATACCGATGATGAGAATGGTGCCTGGGTTTCGAAGGTAAACTGAGATCTGAAGACCCAGTGAATGATTTGGGCTTTCCGGCTGAAAACCCCTTACGACTGCACACATGCCCCTGCAACAATCTCTGCTATATACTGGATAACTATGAATAAATGGAAGAGCAAATGGTGAACCTGTATGGCTTACCCTGGATGAGACTAGGGCAGATATCTCACTGCCGAAACCCTACTAGCTGAAGACGCCGTCTCCAACCCCAACTGTTGTGCAGCACGTTGTGCTGCTACTCAAGAGCTCCAAAATCAATAATCATAAAAAATGAAGTTTCCATTCACTTTATCTTTCTTTTATAACTTTCAACTGCGAAAACCCTAATTTTGACCTAATTAGGTCACTTTAACTTCTAATTTGCAGTTGACTTGCATGCATGTGCATGGAGACTTAAATGGGTGCATGCATCATTAAATAATGCTTAGATGTCATGCATGTCGATGGACTTTGGCTCCAGTGGCCCTCTTTGACCTAATGGTGATAACATATTGATACCCTAGATTTTCTGTAGATGGCATCAATCTTCAATTGATTCCCTAACTATCAGTACCCGCTCAAACCTATGGGAATTAGATAGGTTAATGGGTGTTGTCAGGGGTTTTAGTTGGAAGGGGACATTACAACCCTTGGCGGTGGATGACTATTGTTAACATTTGAATTGCAGATATGTGATGCTTCGCCTGCTTGCCTTTGATACCATATCATGGGTTCCTAGATCGTAATAGGTACAAGTATTCCTTTTTACTTCTTACTTATTTCGTTTTTTGATCATCTATACGGTGGGTATAGTGTCAACATTGCATTGTATTATACATTAGGATCAATCATGTTTTGTAGGAGGGTTTATCTGCTTGTGCAGGTTCATTCAAGAGGAGGAAATCTCTCAAGAAGGCTTTTGGTAAGTCCTATCCTCAAACAACTATTTTTGAAACTAACATCAACACTTTTCAAAGCGAGTTTGTTTTTTGATCTTTTTCTATTCTTTTTCCACCTTTTTTGAACTTCTACATCTTCATTTGTGGCTCCTTTTCTTTCTCCTAACATTTCTTGTTTTCTCCCTAAAATCAGGTGGTTAGTCCTTTCTCTCCTTTCTCATAATGGTAGTATAGTGCCCCCTTCAAGAGTTGCACTACATTGCTAGGACACCAAGGGGACCTCCTAGTCATCTCTTCTAGTTTTCTTTTTTCTTCTTGTTAGCCCCCTTGAGTGACCTTGTCAATGATTAGATTCATCTAGAAAGATGTCTCGGGTAGGGCCCGTCTCGAGATTACTTTTTCTAGATAAGTATAGTAGCTATGCCCTCTCTTTGTTTTCTCTATTCCAAGATGTTGGTATTCATTGTCAGATCCTATAGAGTGCAACTATGGGGTTGATGATGAAACACCTTCTGCCATTTGCCTCTTGCCCTCATATATTTTTCTTACTATCACGTCATCTCACTTCATGACTTTGCTAGATTTGCCTTATCATCACCCCATCTCACCTCTTGCATTCATTGTAGTGGCCCTACTTTATCTACTATTTTATTTGTTTTGTCCATGCAATTGCCTGTTTGTTGCATTTATCTAGGAGATTGCATCAAATTCCTCTACATTGCGGAGGAAAATCGCTAACATCTTTGTTGTAGATAAATCACCCTTCGTATGCAATTGTTTGTTGCCACATCATGGGCTCCCACATTCTAATAAGTACATGTATTCATGTTTTACACCTTATTTTTTCGTTGTTTGGTTGTTCATATGGTATACCTAGTACCATCTTACATTGTGTTGTATATTAGGATCGAGCATGTTTCGTAGGATGGTTAGTTACCCTTATTGAAATAGAAGTTGGGGCATTGTATGTAAGGGCATAAAGCACAGATTAGACTATGCTAACCACCATTGTTACGAGCAACTCATTACAAGTTGCAGTTATAGGGTCGATGATGTAAAATCTCCTGCCCACTACCTCTTGCCTTCCAATGCTTGTATTGTTGTCGTTTCATTTCACTTCCTGCCTTCGCTAGATTTTCCCTATCATCGCCACATCCCACCTCTTTCATTTGTTATTTTGGTCCTAGTTGATCAACCTCTTCAGCTTTGCCATCCTCGAAACTGTCTATTTGTTGTCTTTCCCTAGGAGACATTGTCACAATGCCCTTGGTGGTGGAGGAATATTGCTAACATTTGAAATGGTGATATGCGATGCTTCGCATGCCTACCTTTGATGCCACATCATGGGCTCCCAAATCGTAATAGGTATAGGTATTCCTTTTTATTTCTTATTTCGTTTTTTGATAATCTATATGTTGGACATAGTGTAAACATTGAATTGTATTCTACATTAGGATCAATCATGTTTTGCAGGAAGGTTTATTTGCTTGTGTAGGTTCATTCAAGAAGAGGAAAACTCTCAAGGAGACTTCTGTTAAGTCCTATCCTCAAACAAGTATTTTTGAAACCAACATCAACACTTTTTAAAGTGAGTTTATTCTTTTTCCACCTTTTTTGATCTTCTACGTTTAGTTTAATTTGCTCACCAATGAAAATCGATAACTTTAGCCATAATTAGCTTGCATTTCTTTTGTGAATTTGTAGTTAATTCTACTTGCAATTAGAAATTTACTGGATTACACTAATTAATTGCGATCTCTATTCATGTAATCAACTGTGAATTCTAATTATAATATTTCCCCCCACATCTTCATTTGTTGCTCCCTTTCTTTCCGCTAGCATTTCTTATTTTTCCCTAAAACCAATTGGGTAGTCCTTTCTCTCCTTTCTTGTTATGGTAGTATGGTTCCCCCCTCAAGTGTTGCGCTACATTGCTAGGACACCAAGTGCACCTTCCAATCTCCTCTTCCCAATTTATTTTCTGTTCTTGGTAGCCTCCTCGAGTGACCTCATCAATGACTAGATTCATCTAGAAAGATCTCTCGGGTAGGGCCCGACTCGAGATTACTCTTTCTAGATATGTATAGTAGTTATGCCCTTTCTTCCTTTTCTCTCTTCCAAGATGTTGGTATTCATTGTCAGATCCTAAAGACTCCAGCTATGGGGTCGATAATGAAACGCCTCTTTCCATCTGCCTCTTGCCCTCATATATATTCCCTATTATCACATCATCTTAGTTCATGACTTTCCTAGATTTTCCTTATCATCCCCCCATCTCACCTCTTGCATTCTTTGTATTCGCCCTACTTTATCTACTATTTCATTTTTTATGTCCATGCAATTGCTTGTTTGTTGCATTTCTCTAAGAGATTGCATGAAATTCCTCTCCATTGTAGAGGAAAATCGCTAACATCTTTGCTGCAGATAAACCAACCTTCGTATATAATCTTTTGTTGCCACATCATGGGGTCCCGTATTCTAATAAGTACATGTATTCCTTTTTTACACCTTATTTTTTCGTTGTTTGGTCATTCATATGGTAGACCTAGTATCATCATTGCATTATATTGTATATTAGGATTGAGCATGTTTCATAGGAAGGTTAGTTCCCCTTAATGTAATACAAGTTGGGGCATTGCATGTAAGGGCATAGAGCATAGATTAGACTATGATAAGCACCTTTGTAACGAGCAACTCATTACAGGATACAGTAATAGGGTTGATGATGCAATATCTCCTGCCCATTGTCTCTTTCCTTCCTACCCTTTTATAGTTCATGTAATCAACTATGAATTCTAATTAAAATAGTTTCCCCTAAATCTTCATTTGTTGCTCCCTTTCTTTCTCCTAGCATTTCTTGTTTTTCCCCTAAAATCAAGTGGTTAGTCCTTTCTCTACTTTCTCGTTATGGTATCGTGGCCCCCTCAAGAGTTGCGCTACATTGATAGGACACCAAGGGGACCTTCCAGTTATCTCTTCCCAATTTCTTTTCCCTTCTTGGTAGCCTCCTTGGGGGACCTCGTCAATGACTAGATTCATCTAGAAAGATGTCTCGTGTAGGTCCCTACTCGAGATTACTCTTTCTAGATAAGTATAGTAGCTATGCCCTTTCTTCCTTTTCTCTCTTCCAAGATGTTGGTATTCATTGTCAGGTCCTATAGATTGTAGCTATGGTGTCAATGATGAAACACATCCTGCCATTTGCCTCTTGCGCTCATATATTTTCCCTACTATTTGCATTGTGCCCTCGATGATGTCACCTCTTGCATTCATTGTATTGCCCCTACTTTATCTACTATTTCATTTTTCTGTCCTTTCTCTACTTTCGATGATGAAACACCTTATGCCATTTGCTTCTTGCCCTCATATATTTTCCCTGCTATCATGGCAGCTCACTTCATGACTTTGCTAGATTTGCCTTATCATCACCCCATCTCACCTCTTGCATTCATTGTGTTGGCCCTACTTTATCCACTATTTCATTTTTTCTGTCCATTGAATAGTCTGTTTATTGCATTTCTCTAGGAGATTGCATCAAATTCCTCTCCATTGTGGAGGAAAATTGCTATCATGTTTGTTGCAGATAAACCACCTATCGTATGCAATTGTTTTTTTGCCACATCATGGTCATTCATATAGTAGGCCTAGTATCATCATTGCATTGTATTGTATATTAGGATTGAACAAATTTTGTAGGAAGGTTAATTCCCCTTAATGTAATACAAGTTGGGGTATTGCATGCAAGGGCATAGAGCACAGATTAGACTATGCTAACCACCTTTGTAATGAGTAACTCATTATAGGTTGTTGTGATAGGGTTGATGATGTAACATCTCCTGCCCACTGTCACTTGCCTTCATACACTTGTACTATTGTCATTTCATATCACTTCATGCCTTCACTAGATTTTCCCTATCATTGCCACATCCCACCTCTTTCATTTGTTATTTTGGTCCTAGATGATCAACCTTTTCAGCTTTACCATCTTCGCAATTGCCTATTTGTTGTCTTTTCTTAGGAGACGATGTCACAATGCCCTTGGCAGTGGAGGAATATTGCTAACATTTGAATTGCATATATGCGATGCTTCGCATGCCTCCTTGGATACCACATCATGGGCTCCCAGATCATAATAGGTACACGTATTCCTTTTTACTTCTTACTTATTTCGTTTTTTGATCATCTATGTCATGGACATAGTGTAACTATTGCATTGTATTATACATTTTGATCAATCATGTTTTGCAGGAAGGTTTATTTGCTTGTGCAGGTTCATTTAGTAATAGGAAATCTCTAAAGGAGGCTTTTCGTAAGTCCTATCCCTAAACAAGTATTTTTGAAACCAATATCAACACTTTTCAAAGCGAGTTTAATTCCCCTTATTGTAATACAAGTGGAGGCATTGCATGTAAGGGCATAGAGCACAGATAAGACTATGCTAACCACCTTTGTAATGAGCAACTCATTATAGGTTGCAGTTATAGGGTCGATGATGCAACATCTCCTGCCCATTGTCTCTTGCCTTCCTATGCTTGTACTGTTGTCATTTCATCTCACTCCATGCCTTCACTAGATTTTCCCTATCATCGCCACATCCCACCTCTTTCATTTGTTATTTTAGTCCTAGTTGATCAACCTCTTCAACTTTACCATCCTTGTAACTACCTATTTGTTGTCTTTCCCTAGGAGACGATGTCACAATGCCCTTGGCGGTGGAGGAATATTGCTAACATTCGTAATAGGTACATGTATTCCTTTTTACTTCTTACTTATTTCGCTTTTTGATTATATATATGGTGGACATAGTGTCAACATTGCATTGTATTATACATTAGGATCAATCATGTTTTTTCAGGAAGGTTTATTTGCTTTTGCAGGTTCGTTCAAGAGGAGGAAATCTCTCAAGGAGGCTTTTGGTAATTCTTATCTTCAAACAGGTTTTTTTGAAACTAATCAACACTTTTCAAAGTGAGTTTGTTCTTCTTCCACCTTTTTTAATCTTCTACATTTAGTTAGTGTTTGACCTTCCAACCATCTCTTCCCAATATATTTTCTATTCTTGGTAGCCTCCTTGAGTGACCTCATCAATGACTAGATTCATCTAGAAAGATCTCTCGGGTAGGGCTCGACTCGAGATTACTCTTTCTAGATAAGTATAGTAGTTATGCCCTTTTTTTCTCTCTTCCAAGATGTTGGTATTCACTGTCAGATCCTAAAGACTGTAGCTATGGTGTCGATAATGAAACGCCTCTTGCCATTTGCCTCTTTCCCTCATATATTTTCCCTACTATCACATCATCTCACTTCATGACTTTCCTAGATTTTCCTTATCATCCCCCCATCTCACCTCTTGCATTCTACTATTTCATTTTTTATGTCCATGCAATTGCTTGTTTGTTGCATTTCTCTAGGAGATTGCATGAAATTCCTCTCCATTGTAGAGAAAAATCGCTAACATCTTTGTTGCAGATAAATCACCCTTCANGTCCATGCAATTGCTTGTTTGTTGCATTTCTCTAGGAGATTGCATGAAATTCCTCTCCATTGTAGAGAAAAATCGCTAACATCTTTGTTGCAGATAAATCCCCCTTCATATGCAATCGTTTCCTGCCACATTATGGGCTCCCGTAGTCTAATAAGTACATGTATTCCTTTTTTACACGTTATTGTTTTCGTTGTTTGGTCATTCATATGGTAGACCTAGTGTCATCATTGCATTGTATTGGATATTAGGATTGAGCATGTTTCATAGGAAGGTTAGTTCCCCTTAATGTAATACAAGTTGGGGGATTGCATGTAAGGGCATAGAGCACAGATTAGACTATGCTAAGCACTTTTGTAAAGAGCAACTCATTACAGGATACAGTAATAGGGTTGATGATGCAATATTTCCTTCCCATTGTCCCTTGCCTTCCTCCGCTTTTATAGGTTATGCAAGCAACTATGAATTCTAATTAAAATAGTTCCCCCTAAATCTTCATTTGTTGCTCCTTTTCTTTCTCCTAGCATTTCTTGTTTTTTTCCCTAAAATCAAGTGGTTAGTCCTTTCTCTACTTTCTCGTTATGGTATCGTGCCCCCCTCAAGAGTTGCACTGCATTGATAGGACACCAAGGGGACCTTCCAATTATCTCTTTCCAATTTCTTTTCCCTTCTTGGTAGCCTCCTTGAGTGACCTCGTCAATGATTAGATTCATCTAGAAAGATGTCTCGTGTAGGTCCAGACTCGAGATTACTCTTTCTAGATAAGTATAGTAGCTATGCCCTTTCTTCCTTCTCTCTCTTCCAAGATGTTGGTGTTCATTATCGGATCCTTTAGACTGCAACTATGGGGTCGAAGATGAAACACCTCCTGCCATTTGCCTCTTGCCCTCATATATTTTCCTTGCTACCAAGTCAACTCACTTCATCACTGTTGCCAACTTTTTTGTACCATAGTTGGGTTACCTGAGGAGCCACCAGTTGTCAAATATGACCGATGTTTGATTCTAGTGTATCAGATGATCCGCCTTGGTGTCTATCCAGTTTTGGCTAGTCAGTTTTTTATTTGAATAATTTTGACCATGGCCCCGCGGGTTTTGTAATAAAATGTGCTAGTAGGGTGTTTTGAGTGGTTCGGTCTCCTAAGACGTAGAATTTCAACTAAGGTATTCCAAGGAGTTTTTTGCCCTTGACAATTATGCTTTGCCTATAGCAGAGTATAATTGACGAGGTTTTCTCCCGCTTCCTCCAAAGCTGGAATGCTCTATTTTGAATTTTGGGCCTTGGGGGGTTATTAGAGCCCAACTGAGTGTATATAAACCTATTAGGCATTATTAGAATAGAGCATGGTCATGTTCTAAATCACTAGGACCCTCAAAAAAATTTCCGAAATTTTTTTACCAGAATAAACCTATTAGGCATTATTAGAATAGAGCATGGTCATGTTCTAAATCACTAGGACCCTCAAAAAAATTTCCGAAATTTTTTTACCAGACGCATTAAAAATTCTTTTTTAATTTTTTCCTAAGTTTTTAATTAAAATTTTCTATAATTTAAATGGAAAAATTCAATTTGTAATAAGTTAGCCATCCGGAACCTAAATTCAGTGATTGAAGGCTCTAACCTTAAGCCAAAAATCATTCTTGATCAGCCAGCCAGTCAGATCCAACTTTCAGATCATCATTCGGCCACATAACGCATATTTTCTCAAAAGAGTCATTTTTGGGGAAAAAATTGATTAATTAATTAAAATGATTATTTTGGAGAAAATCCAAAACTCTCCAAATTAATCCGAATCCAGTGAAATGAAATGCAAAATGACATGGCATTGGGAATTTATGATGATCAGAGTTAACATAACTTAGCTTCAGTCAACATTTAGTGAGCATTAAAGATATATTTAGTTAATGGTCTTGTCATCTCCAGCGAAACTCGTGAATTGGATGAGATGGAGAGTATTCATTGGTTTGATGTTTTGATCGAGGCAGGAACTGACTCTTGCACTTATGATCTCTGAGCAGTGGCTCCTCCATACCTAGCTCACGCCCTCATCAACATGCTCACGCCCTCATCTACTGCCCACGCCCCTCTCTCCTCAAGAGGGTGCCTTCACACGTGTGGCCTCATCAGTGGCTTGTTTTCTGTGCTTAGGGTTGGAGTCAGGGTGCCTTGCCTAGGTGGAGGCTTCCCCTCACTCTTAACTCTTCAACTTTGGTTTTGAGCTCTCAGTGGTGTGCCGAGCTGGTTAGGTCTGGATTTCTGGTTTTAGGGTTTTGGGTCTTGTCTCATTGTATAAATAGTGGCTCCTTTAGCTCTATTGGGATGGATTTTTTGTGTAGAGAAACTCTGTCCAAACTTTGTAAATGCTTGTTGCTTTATGCAAGCATTGAAATAAATTTAAGGCTTTGGAGGCTCATATGGTTTGATTATCGTGGATGAATGCTCTTGATGGATGAGGTGATTGTGTTCTAATTCTTCTCTTTCATGCCTATTTTGATTAAAGCTTTATGCTTTAGAAGGCTTCTGTAAGCACGTAAGAACAAGTATTTGTGGTTTGCAATTTAGTTGTTTATTGCTTTACTTTTAGAAATTGAAAAGAAGCATTGTTTATTCAGTCATATTCATGCTCTTTTATATTTCAATTTGTGAACAATACATGATCTAATCCATCTTTTGGCAAGTATTTGAGTTGATTTTTTGCAGATCAGTCCATCCAACCAAGTAGAAGTTCGAGCTCAGCTGCATCCTTTTCTCTTGGAGTCAAGTGCAACTTCTGGCAATTGCATGCTTTGAGAAATCCAAGCATCCTTAAGAAGATCCATAGGTTTGAATATTTTTCTCTTTGCTTTCATTCATCTTTCAAGGTAAAAATTTCTAGATTTTTGGGTTAAGGCAAGGTTTGGGCTAAAGTGATCAATCATTCACCAAACTGTATGCCCTTGTTGGCTGTCCCTTCTTCATTTTGCAGCCCTCTTTCACTTCTTTTTGCAGCCTTTTCTTCTCCTCTTTCGCTGTCCTCTTTTGCCCTTTTCCTTACCTTTTTTTAGCCCTCTTTTTGCTTATGTTTGCAGCCCTATTCACCCTTTTTTGCAGCCCCTTTTTGGGCCCTAGTTTCAGCCTTCTTCCTCATCTTTTGCAGCCTTCTTTGTTTTTTTTTGCAGCCTCTTTTTCACTTTTGTTTTCAGCCTTCTTTTGACCTTACTTTGCCCTCTCTTCACCCTTTTGGCTTCTCTTTTCCATAGCTTCTTATTCTTCTCATTTTCCTTCAGTTTTGGTAAAGGTTGGGTTTATTTTTTGTGATTAAGTTTATAGATCTAGTTTTATTTTGTTTTGGACTAACATTATGACAAGTTAGTGTTCAAAGCTCTCATTTTAAGGCAGGTAAAAGAGAGCCCAAGGGTTTTAAGAAAGCAAGGAGCAAGCAGAGAGAAAAAAAGACCAAAACACCTCCCTCCTCTTTCTTCCCTTTCTCACATTTTCTCATTTAAGAAGAGGCTAAACACAACAAAAGATTGTAAAAATTAATAAAGAGCGAGTGGGATTATGGCTCCCACACCCCTCTTCCCCCATTTGGGGAAGCTTGTATCGCCCCATTGTTATGCTTGTTCGTTTCTGCTTAAAAAGCTGCTAAAGATAGAATAGGATAGAAAAATTGCATAATCTTTAGAAGTTGGTTCTTTCATTAAAGTAAGGTAGTTTATGTTTTGATTAGTTTATCATTCATAAAAAATGAAGTAAAAATGTTGTTTTGATTGTTTACTTAGCTATTGCATAGTTTTTTTACTGTTTTACTTACCCCCTTGCTTTCTCGATTAGGGCCCCAAAAAAACTGAGAGAGACTCTTGGGTAGTTTAGATCTTTATGTTTCTGTTTCTTTTAATTTTAACGAATTAATTAAGTCTCTTGAACTTGTAGTAACACAAGTCAAGAGCACTCTCTATCGGGGAGCATACTTAGAATTGCACACCCTTGCATTAGGCATTCTAGATTAGCTAAGTCTCTTGAACCACTTGTTAGACACTGAGAGGGAGTGTGAATCAGTGTAAAGCTAATTTTAAAACTTTTCTTAGCTTGTCACAATTAACTACCAATTCATCATTCTACCAATCTCATAATCATTTCATAAACATTTTTCACTTCATCATTCACATAGCATAAGCATTCTAAATCATCAAGAACCATAACACAAAAGAACACAACACCATATAATTTTGTAATCTTTTTGTATTAGTTTTGGTCCGGCTACAACCGTGAGGTAAAATCAGCACCTACTGATACAAAGAGCACCTACTCTTCATCCAGGACCTTGCCTGGTTTTCTTAGACCCTGCTAAGAAGGGTTTGAGGTATCCTAACCTCAAATGCAAGTCAAGCTTGCATTTACAATTAAAGCTCACTACCGCATCAACATCATCTGTTTCTTCAATCTGTTCTGCTGCTGGTCAATACTGCTGATCATCTGCTCAACACTCTCATCAATACTACTGCTCTTCCTCTTCACTGCTCATCATGGGACTCTGCATGGTCTGCTCACCAACACTGCTTATCAAGTCATCAATCATCAAGGTCTCCATAGCTGTAGGTGTATCATTCTACTGGTCAAACTTCTGCAATACAACTTGTCATCAAGGTGTCAATCATAATCAAAAGGTAAGCACCTGCAAGCTTCACTTGTTCATACAACTGTACTTCATCTATTACCATCATCCTTAGAGTGTCAGCAAGCAATCATCATCAAGCTTGCATCTTCATTACAGAATTTGCATCATAAAATATAAGGCATCATCATCTTTATTAGTACACCACTGTATGTGCTCAAGCACCTATGTCACTGTTTATATGTTACCACTGTATGCACTGCATCATTAACTTCACTTGCATATTATCATTACTTTGTATATGCCACTGTATATGCAACTAGGGCATCATCATTAGTGCATCATAGTCATAGGGTATGCATTCATCCTCAAATATATATAATAGTGCAAAACATACCTTGTATCAGTATCATGTTATCTTCAACCTAATTGTACTGTATACCACTGTATACTTCAATATTTTTCACAAAAGAGACTGTCAAAGTCTTCAAAGAGTTGTCAATCATGTCAATTTACACTGTCAATTGTCACTTCATATCTTTCATATCAAACATCACTCTCAATCACAATTCACACAAGTGACTATTATATCACTTGTTACTTAACACTTCTTTTACTGTAGGATACAACTCGGTCTGTCAATTCTTCAATTTTGGACTGTCAAAGACTTCAAGCGTGGACTGTCAAAGAACTACTGTAAGCCAACCTATTACTGTATTCACTTGGTGAACATCATCATTCTACCATCATCTCATCATCACTGTAGATACAAACTTCATCATAGATACAAACATCACTGTATTTACTATTGCTAGGGTTATCATCATATCATCCTATCATGACTTAACATTTACCACTGTATGTGCCACTCATTGTACCAACATTGAATAGTACTTTTATCATACCTTATATGTCAAAGCTTGTATATGTCTCCTGCTGTGCATGTGGACAGTTTGCATGGGATAATAAAGAATTCAAACCAAAACCATCTTTGTGGGTCTTAGTTGACCACCGAAAATCTCCACAGTCACTGTCTACTAGTCATAAAAAATTCGGGTCCTTTGCTGTAGCTATCCTCTTGCCTCAGTCCGAATTCAGAGCTCCAACTTCACACCATCCATACTGTTGTGTCATAACCAAACTTCAGAGATACTGTTACTAGCACACACTATCACTACTGTAGCATTATCAATATTGTCACAAACCCATGATCATACTTTATGCCATACAAACTCTATTGTACCATCAGTTATTTTTTCTGTTGCTACAACTTACCTTGAGATGTCCTTAAACAAGCTTAGGACTTTGTCAAACTAGCAAAAATTTCTGTCATAACCGTGAGCATAGCATCATATAGCATGGGCTGATTTTCTGTCTCTGTATGGGCTGAATTTCTGTCAAGTATATGAGTTGAATTCTGTCATAAGGTCATGCAATCATAGGCTGATTTTCTGTCATGCACATAGGCTGAATTCAAGACTGGATTTCTTGGATCTCAAAGATTTTGCCATTCAGAATAGAGTCATCAAATAACATAGGTCAAAATCTTTATCATGCAACAAACCCTTGATCACAATGAATTTTTCCTAACAAGATAAGACTATGGACATACATAGGCCAAAATCATCATATACCTTACATCATACCATCATTCGAGAAATAAACCTTGAGCACCATAAGATGAAATCATAGCTTCTGCACTAAAGGCTCCTTGAACTTTTGTTGTCTCAGACTTTCCTACACCTTCGTTGCTCTCAAGGCTGCTCTTAGTGATTCATACATTGACCTCCTGTTCCTGCTCCTTAGACCTTCATGCATCTCAAAGTTTGTTGCCTTAGGGAGATACCCAAAATTTTCAGAGAAAAACACTAGAAAAAGAAAACTGTCTTTTCTTTGCGGCTGCCTCAGTCAATCCGAATTTCACCTCAGTGAGCAGCCCGAAATTGCCTCAGTCTGACCTCCGAAATTGCAGCAGTCTGACCTCCGAAATTGCACAGTAAAACCCTACGGCTGCCACATCCGAACCTCAATAAAAAATTTCAGAGCTCCTCCGAATTTTACTCTTCCAAAATGAATTTCAGATGGGGTATTTATACTGGTTTTCCAAAATATTTTTGGAGCCGACATGTATAAAAAAATATTTTTATTTTTATTTATTTTTAATTAAAAAATTAAATTTAAATTATTTTTTTCTTTTAGCTAGCCGACTTATCTGAAGGGCTTCACAAAATGCATCCCACATGTTTGTAGGAGGGTTGCTTGTCATCAACCTTATTTCCAGGACTGTTCAGCCAACTTCAACACTTGTCAAGTTTTCCTTTTTGAAGAGGGCTATCTATCAAACAAGGATTTCTACTCCCATATCATTATTCAAGAAGTTTATCAAGGTAAACCATGGTCAAAGTGCCAAGGTCCATCATTTCACGTGCAAGAATATCGTCAATGCTTCCTCCATGGTTCAAGAGCGGGTTCCAAGTTTCCAAAAGAGGACCATCATCTCCATGCAAGTATGGGGGCTTCTTTAAATTTTGTGGGCTTCAACACACCATGACCATGTTTCATATGAAATTGTTCAATCAATGACCACATTATGGGTCATTTGGGTCAATCATAAACCCAACCAGCATGGCTTCCATTATTGTGCAAGAAGCCTTCAAGATCCACGTTACCATATATGAGAGCATCATCATGGGCTCCATACAAAAGGCATCAAGATCATCACACGAGAACCATGTACATCAAACATTTCAACTAAGAGCAGGGCTCCACCATGTAATCCAAAGTATATCATGTGTGTGGGCTCCAAGTTCTTCTTCAAGAGCTTCTTCATCAAGCAAGGGGCTTCATGGGCTTCCTCAACCATCTTAACCATGCCAGGAGACCTCCAAGGGTCAAGATCCATCATGACATCACCTGTGGGGTTGCCAGTCCTTCTCTTAGGTTACCATGACACCATCAGAGCCTGAATGACCACAGAATGTGTCATTAATGCTTCTCTAACCCATCTAGGGTTTCTCCAACGTCCATCAAGGCTTCAGGACCATCTCCAAGGTATTCAACGTCATCAACAGAGTCTTCAACATCTTCAGCAAGGTGGTGGCATCAAGATCCAGCCTTGTGGGTACAAGGACCTTGTCAACTAGGTACAAGGTGCTTCAAGGCACAAACCCCCTTTGTAAGGGATCAAGGCACTGCAGGTGGGACTTGGTGGCATTAATGACATCCTGTGGGGCCACTGCAAGTCCATGTTGGCATCAATGACAATTTCATCAACACCGCTATCATAAGACGGGGTCAAGAGCGCTCTCTGTCGGAGAGTCTTAATTAATTAACCTAATAAAATTTGCAACGCACACCCCATAATTAATTAACTTCTATTTCTCCTTGCTGGAGTATGCTTTGACCGATCTCAAAATCGGAGTACCCAGAAACGGCATTGGATTTCTAATCTTGCAAGAAAAACGTAATAAAATTTAAACCCTGTAACCAATGCATCGACATTGTAGGGAATTTTCTAAAGTACTTCTTAGTAGAGGCACCGGAACCCTTGCTGTCTAAGCTTCTCAGCTAGCTGGTCAATCTTTGCGATACCAGCCTGGGATACTGGGCAGGCCATAATGTCCTCAACGGATTGAACTTGGAATATTCTCCCGGCTTTTGATAAACCTTCGTTGACACCATAATCAAAAGCATTTAAAATTGTTAAAAATATACCAAGAGCACTCGCACAACTTAATATTCACTAGTTTTATTTCAAGACTTGTTGTTAAGTTCTTTACGCATTTCAGTATTTTGACTCCATAAGGCACTGGTCTTTTAATCTTCATAATTATCATATTTGGATCAATTGTCTTTGGCCTTTTTTAATTTCTATCTGTGAATGCATATTAATGAAGTCTTGAATTATTAGCTATCTTTAATCTCTTGCTAGCAACGTGGATTGCTCTGATTTATGTATCAAACTGAAAATAAATAAACACCTTTAATCACAATAACTCCTAAACAACACCGATCCGCATCCGTAACCAATTAAAACACTTTAACCACAT
>LPNX010129807.1:175506-201994 GCA_001517045.1 Pseudotsuga menziesii | reverse complement strand
TATGATGACATGAGTATGGTAACACAAGTATACTGTATTGTAAAAGCAAGCTTGTCTTGCTTTTGAGGTTAGGATACCTCAAACCCTTCTTAGCAGGGTCCAAGAAAACCAGGCAGGGTCCTCGATGAAGAGTAGGTGCTCTTTGTATCAATAGGTGCTGATTTTACCTCACGGTTGTAGCCGGTCCAAAACTAATACAAAAAGATTAGAAAATTATATGGTGTTGTGTTCTTTTGTGTTATGGTTCTTGATGTTCAAATGCTTATGATATGTGAATGATGAAGTGAAAGATGTTTATGAAATGATTATGTAATTGGTAGAATAGTGGTAGTTAACTGTGACAAGTTAAGAAAAGTTTTAAAATTGGCTTTACACTGATTCAACCCCCCCTCTCGGTGTCTAACAATGCAATCGGTGGACAACAATCACCACCCCATCTTACATCTTGCATTTTTTGTGTTAGCCCTAGTTTATCTACTATTTCATTTTTTCTGTCCATTGAATTGTCTGTTTGTTGCATTTCTTTAGGAGATTGCATCAAATTCCTCTTCATTGTGGAGGAAAATCGCTAACATTTTTGTTGAAGATAAACCACCCTTCGTATGCAATCGTTTGTTGCCACATCATGGTCTTCCGTATTCTAATAAGTACATGTATTCCTGTTTTACACCTTGTTTTTTTCGTTGTTTGGTCATTCATATGGTAGACCTAGTATCGTCATTGCATTGTATTGTATATTAGGATCGAGCATGTTTCGTAGGAAGGTTAGTTCCCCTTAATGTAATTCAAGTTGTGGCATTGCATGTAAGGGCATAGAGCACATATTAGACTATGCTAACTATCTTTGTAACGAGCAACTCATTACAGGCTGCAATTATAGGATCGATGATGCAACATCTCCTGTCCATTGTCTCTTTCCTTCCTACGCTTGTATTGTTGTCGTTTCATCTCACTTCATGCATTCGCTATATTTTCCCTATCATCACCACATCCTAACTCTTTCATTTGTTATTTTGGTCCTAGTTGATCAAGCTCTTCAACTTTACCATCCTCGCAACTGCTTATTTGTTGTCTTTACCTAGGAGACGATGTCACAATGCCCTTGGCGGTGGAGGAATATTGCTAACCTTTGAATTGTAGATATGTGATGCTTCACATACCTACCTTTGATACCACATCATGGGCTCCCAGATCGTAATAGGTACAGGTATTCCTTTTTACTTCTTACTTATTTTGCTTTTTGATCATATATATGGTGGACAGTGTCAACATTGCATTGTATTATACATTAAGATCAATTATGTTTTTTCAAGAAGGTTTATTTACTCGTGCAGGTTCGTTCAAGAGGAGGAAATCTCTCAAGGAGTCTTTTAGTAAGTCATATCCTCTAATGGGTATTTTTGAAACCAACATCAACACTTTTCAAATCGAGTCTATTCTTTTTCCACCTTTCTTTATTTTCTACATTTAGTTTAATTTACTCACAAACGAAAACTGATAACTTTAGCCATAATTAGCTTGGCTTTCTTTGGTGAATTTGTAGTTAATTTTACTTGCAAATAGAAATTGATTAGATTACACTAATTATTTTCGAGCTCTAGGTCACATAATTAACAATGAATTCTTATTAAAATAGTTCCTCCTAAATCTTCAGTTGGTGCTTCCTTTCTTTCTCCTAGCATTTCTTGTGTTTTCCCTAAAATCAAGTGGTTAGTCCTTTCTCTCCTTTCACGTTATGGTAGTATCGTGCCCCCCTCAAGAGTTGCACTATATTGCTAGGAATTCAAGGGGACCTTCCAGTCATTTCTTCCCAATTTCTTTTCCCTTCTCGATAGCCTCTTTCAGTGACCTCGTCAATGACTAGACTCATCTAGAAAGATGTCTCAGGTAGGGCTCGACTCGACATTACTCTTTCTAGATAAGTATAGTAGCCTATGTAATGTCCTCTTCTACTTAGGCATTGAGGACCAACCCGCTAACCTATGTGATTCCTATAGGTTCGAGCGGGTATTGAGAGTCAATGAATTAGCCGAAGATTGATGCCATATATAGAAGATCTAGGGCATCAATATTATATCACCATTGGGTCGAAGAGGGCCACTAGAGCCAAAGGCCACCTGCATGCATGACATCCGAGCATTATTTAATGATGCATGCACCCGATTAAGTCTCCATGCGCATGCATGCAAGTCAATTGCAAATTAAAAGATAAGTGACCTAATTAGGTCAAAAGTTAGGGTTTTCGCAGTTGAGAGTTATAAAAGAAAGATAAAGTGAATGGAGAAGTCACTTATGTGATAATTGATTTGTGGAGTCGAATTGGAGAGCTCGGTGAGCTAAGTTGGGGTTGAGCGCATGCTCAGTTAACTGGTGTATTTCGGTAGCGAAATCTATCTACCCTAGTTCATCATCAGGTTGGATCATCCAGGTTCAGCACTAGTTCATCATCAGGTTACATTCAGTAGTTATTCCGGGAGGTTGATTATTCATCCAGCCAGAGGGTTTCACCGTCACACTGTGTCACTGTGATTAGAGACAAAGCAATTCGTTTTCCTACCTACAGGGTTCAAAACTTCCGCATGCTGCTTCCATCATCATTAGAGGGGTATTATAACCCTAGCGCACATCATTCGGGCTTCCAGCAGTAGCTTATTTATTATTCTGGAGCTTATATAGTTTGAGAGGAGGGCGCATTCACATGTGGAGGACGATTTGGTGTATCTCCTTATTCCTTCGGCAGAATCCTTGTGTGCTGGGACCAGTCTCTTCACCATCAGCTGATTTATATACTGGTATGTACATGCATTGATTTCTCCTATTTTATAGCATCTTAGTATTTTTCTAGGGCACATATTTGCATGTAACTGCATGCATGCAAAGTTCGGGGTTTGCTTTCCTATTTGATTAAGGAGTAAGTCTATTAGCCATCTACAGTATACACATAAACAGGAAAATATCAGTTTGGGATATTACAGTGGTATCAGAGCTATTTTCCTTGTCAGCTCTGGGCATGCAAAAATTATAAATGAATCCAGGAAACCCATACAACATTACCCACAGGAGACAGAGGTATAGAGACAGAGAAGAGTTGTTAGAGGACATAGATTTGGGGAACAGAGAGTATCAGTTTGAAAAAGGCAAGAAACAATGGCCGATGATGATAAAATAGCTTTCAATAGTCTCATATCAGCCATAAAAGAACTCACCACTGGGAAAAAATAAATGATGAGCACCTTTAGGCAAATGACTGAGAAGAATGGGCCCACCCCACACAGTCTCTTATTTCCCAACAATGATAGGCTATCCACCAGCAGTAGTAAGGAGCACTTACATACCAACATGGAGAGCCATTCCCATATATACAAGCCTTTTCGACCTACCATGCCTCAATTCTTAGATAGTCTAGCTGCAGTGCCTCTAGCACAAGCAGAACCAGAAGAACCCATGAGTGCCTATCTGAGAGAATATAGGGCTTTAGGAGAGGAATTCCATTTAGTCATGACCTTCACTGACTTCTACCACTTTAAAAGTAAGAACAAACCCAAAGCTTACAATAGGCCATTCACCCAGAACTATGAGTTACAGCGCACCGTAGGGAAACTGACTATCCCTACCTTTGAGGGAACTCGGGGTGGCCCAGCTAGGAATTGGGTCCAGAAGTTGGATACATACTTCCAGCTCAACCCCATGATTGAGACAAATGCCATTAAATTGGCTACTTTGCATTTGGACAGAGAAGCACATGAGTGGTGGTACCATGGGTTAGTGACATTGGGTCACAACACCATCACCTCATACACAGATTTTACACAGAGACTCATTGAGCGGTTTGATCGGAAGGATCCTGAGGTACACTTTAGGGAGCTGGCACAACTCAAGCGAACAGGGAGTGCAGATGCTTTTATTTCTGAGTTTCAGAGGATAGCAGTCATGGTCATAGATATATCAGAGAGCAGGTTGATTATGTTGTTCACTGAGGCTCTCACTGAACCCTTACGGGGATGGGTCAAGTCTTATAGGCCCACCACCCTTGCAGATGCCATCAGATGGACTAGAGACTTGCAGGATGCAGTGCCCAAAAATAGGTTTCCTCCCAGGACCAATGTTCCTATTAAAGATAAAGAAAGGAAACCATGGCCCAAGAAAGAATGGATGGACAATGATACCCAACAGGACCTTAGAAGAAAAAAGTTATGTTTCACTTGCTAGGAACCATGGATACTAGGTCACAGATGTTCAGGGAAAGGAAAGCTCTACTACATAGAGGCTTATTCCGACAGTGAGGAGGATGAGGATTACCAAGATCAGGAGTAGGGAGAGACAACAACGATAGGTTCTGAGGGATAGGCCTCAGGAGGTACCATTGCTACCATGACAGGGGTTCCTAGATTCCACACTCTTCGGATCAGAGGTACTGTAGAGGGCCATAGAGTGGGAGTACTGATAGATGGTGGGGTATCCCACAACTTTATTGATGCTGCATGGGTTAAAAAGAGAGACATTCAGACTGAGAGCTTTGATGGGTTTTCGGTAGCAACAGCAGGTCACGCCATGGAGTGTAGTCAGAGTATTCCTAAATTAAAGGTAACGCTTGGGAATTATACAGTGATAGAGACATTCTATGTGGTAGATGTACTTGACATGAATGTGGTACTAGGAGTTCAGTGGTTGTATTCCATAGGGAAGTATTCCACAAATTACCAGACCATGGAGATGGAGTTTACAGGAGCAGAAGGACAAAAGGTGGTATTGAGAGGGATGAATACCTATCCTCCCACAGCAGTGACATCACACAGGATGGAGGCAGTACTCTGACAGGGAGATATTGAGTGGGTTGCAGAGTGTATGGTTACCTTTAGGAAACCACCAGATGAGGTCACACAACATCCAGCAGATATAGAGGCCTTACTACAGAAGCATAAGGTGGTATTCGGAGACCTTCCAGTAGGTTGACCTCTAGATAGGGGATTTGAGCACATTATTGAGTTAGAGGAGGGGACCCAAGCAGGTATCACCACTCCTTACAAACATCCCAAGAGGTATAAAGATGAGATCGAGAGTACAATCAAGGAACTACTCAAGCTGGGATACATCAAACCTAGCTCCAGTCCCTTTGCATCTTCAATAGTGCTAGTGAAGAAAAAGGATGGAACCTTACGCATGTGCATTGATTATAGGGCACTCAATAAGAAGACCATAAAGAACAGGTATCCCATCCCTAGGATTGATGAGTTAATGGATGAACTACAGGGGGCAAAGTACTTTTCCAGAATTGATTTCTGCTCAGGGTACCATCAGATTCGGGTCAGGGAACAGGATGTTCCAAAGACCGCTTTTCATTGCCACTACAGACATTATGAGTTTCTAGTGATGTCATTTGGGCTCACTAATGCACCAGCTACTTTCCAATCATGCTTGAACCATATCCTCAGGACACAGTTGCGTAAATATATTCTGGTATTCTTCGACGACATATTGATATACAGTCAGACTTGGGAAGAACATTTGAAACATCTTGATAAAGTACTTGGTATTCTAGTATTCTACAGGAGCAGTCACTATATGCCAAAATGTCCAAGTGTGAGTTCGACATGCAGGAGATGTTGTACTTAGGACATGTGATAGGGGCCAATGGGGTCCAGGTGCACTTAGAGAAGATTCGGGCAATTTTGGATTGGCCTACACCTAAAAATGTGACAGAACTGAGGGGCTTTTTGGGCCTTTGCACCTACTACAGGAGGTATGTCAGCAGATTCTCACAGATGACCGCACCCCTCACAGAGCTTACCAAGAAGGGAGCATTTAGTTGGTCGGAGGCAGCACAACAAACATTCGAGAAAATGAAGGAGGTAATGAGTTCATGCCCAATATTAGCTTTACCAGACTTTTCTCAATCCTTTGTGTTAGAATGTGATGCTTCAGGAGAGGGAATTGGGGCAGTTTTGATGCAGAACAACCACCCCATTGCATTTGAGAGCAAGAAGCTCAAAGACTATGAGTGCCACTATTCGATATATGACAAAGAGATGTTAGCTATCCTCCATGCACTAACCAAGTTCAGGCAGTACTTAGTAGGTGCCAGGCTTATGACTTCGAGATTGAGTACGTAAAGGGGAAGAGCAATGTAGTGGCCAATGCACTTTCTAGACGACCAGCTACTTTATCCCTTATGAGCATCAGATTGGAGGTCTTGTCTTTTGGTTGAGTAGTCCAAAGATAAGTTTGCTTGCGAGCTATTGGATGGACAGATTCAGGATGATAGGTACAGGGTCATTGATGATATCATATACTACAAAAACAGAATCTTCTTGGTTCCAGAGTCTCCCCTCAAGAAGAAAATCTTACAGGCATCGCACGATTCACCATTAGCAGGGCATCAGGGGTTTCTCAAGACCTACAGACAGATTAGAGAAAGGCTATCATGGAAGGGCCTCAAGAAAGATGTGATACAACATGTAAGGGAGTGCAGCTTGTACCAACAAAACAAAATAGAGCACATCCACCCGGCTGGTTTACTACATCCCTTACCTATTCCTGAGCAGAAATGGGAGAGCATTTCTATGGACTTCATTACTGGGCTGCCCAAGGTCCAAGGTAGAGACTACTTGTGCGTAGTAGTGGACAGATTGACTAAGTTTACTCACTTCTTTGCCATATCATCAGATTATTCAGCAACACATGTAGCAGAACTATTTTTCACAGAGGTATGAAGACTCCATGGGTTACCCAAGACCATTGTCAGTGATAGGGACATCAAATTCATAGAAGCCTTTTGGCAAGAGCTTTTTCGGTTAGTGGGGACCGAGTTAGACATGAGCACAAGTTATCATCCACAGAGTGATGGGCAGGCAGAGATTGTTAATAAATGGATTGAGAGATACTTGAGAAATTACGTATTAGGTCAGCAGATCAGGACATGGATCAAATGGTTACACTTGGGTGAACATTGTTACAACACCACTTACCATATGACCATTAGGATGACCCCTTTCCGAGCCCTGTATGGGTATGGTGCTTCCACTTTTGCAGACCGGATATTTGGCGATACCAGGGCCCCCAAGGCTAAGGAGTGGATTCAGGAGGGTCAAGATATCCTCAAGATACTCAGGGAGAACATACAGGTTGCTCAGAATCAATAGAAGATATATGCAGACAGGCACAAAGTTGAGCGCAGTTTTGAGATGGGAGACTTCGTTTATTTACGCCTCCAGCCTTACCGATAGTCATCTCTTAAAAAGAAAGGAGCAGAAAAACTCCAACCTCGTTTCTATGTTCCATACAAGATAATTCGGAAGGCCGGAGAGGTAGCATATGAGCTAGAACTACCCCTAGAGAGCAAGATTCACAACGTATTTCATATCTCCAATCTCAAGAAAGTGGTTGGTCAACAAATTGTTACATCTTCCAAGCTGCCTCCCCTTGATAACAAGGGGCAATTTGTTCTGATTTCGGAGCGCATCCTAGAGGTGCGAGAGCGGAAATTGAGGAACAGAATCATCAGAGATGACCTGGTTCAGTGGAAAGATCTGCTTATAGAGGAGGCTACTTGGGAGGCAGAACAGGTATTACAACACCCAACTTTACAGTTGCTTGAGGACAAGCAAATTCGAGCGGGGAGGACTGTAATGTCCTCTTCTGCTTAGGCATTGAGGACCAACCCGCTAACCTATGTGATTCCTATAGGTTCGAGCGGGTACTGACAGTCAAGGAATCAGCCGAAGATTGATGCCATATATAGAAGATCTAGGGCATCAATATTATATCACCATTAGGTCGAAGAGGGCCACTAGAGCCAAAGGCCACCTGCATGCATGACATCCGGGCATTATTTAATGATGCATGCACCCGATTAAGTCTCCATGCGCATGCATGCAAGTCAACTGCAAATTAGAAGATAAAGTGACGTAATTAGGTCAAACGTTAGGGTTTTCGTAGTTGAGAGTTATAAAACAAAGATAAAGTGAATGGAGAAGTCACTTTTGTGATAATTGATTTGTGGAGTCGAATTGGAGAGCTCGGCGAGCGAAGTTGGGGTTGAGCGCATGCTCAGCTAACTAGTGTGTTTCGGCAGCGAAATCTATCTGCCCTAGTTCATCTTCAGGTTGGATCATCCAGGTTCAGCACTAGTTCATCATTAGGTTACGTTCAACAGTTATTCCAGGAGGTTGATTATTCATCCAGCCAGAGGGTTTCACCGTCACACCGTGATTAGAGACAAAGCAATTCGTTTTCCTACCTACAGGGTTCAGAACTTCCGCATGCTGCTTCCATCATCATCAGAGGGGTATTATAACCCTAGTGCACATCATCTGGGCTTCCAACATCAGCTTATTTATTATTCTGGAGCTTATATAGTTTATTCTGGAGCTTTTCTCCCGCTTCCTCCAAAGCTGAAATGCTCGATTTTGATTCTTGACCTTGGGGGGTTATTAGAGCCCAACTGAGTATATATAAACGTACTAGACATTATTAGAATAGAGCATGGTCATGTCCTAAGTCACTAGGACCATAAAAAAAAAATTCGAATTTTTTTTACCAAACGCGTCAAATTTTTTTTATAACTTTTTAATTTTTTAAATTTTTCCCAAGTTTTTAATTAAATTTTTCCATATTTTAAATGAAAAAATTCAATTTGTAATAAGTTAGTCATCTGGAACCCGAATTCAGTGATTGATGGCTCTAACCTTAAGCCAAAAAATCATTCTTGATCAGCTAGCCAGCCAGATCCAACTTTCAGATCATCATTCGGCCAGATAACGCATATTTTTTCAAAAAAGTCAGTTTTGGGGAAAATATTGATTAATTAATTAAAATGATTATTTTGGAGAAAATCCAAATTTCTCCAAATTAGTCCGAATTTGGTGAAATGAAATGCAAAATGACATGGCAATGGGCATTGATGATGATTGGAGTTAACAGGAGGTAGCTTCAGTCAGCATTCAGTGAGTATTCAAGACACCTTCAGTTAGCAAATTCGCCCTCTGCAGCTGGCTCACGAATTGGTTGAGGTGGAGAGTATTCATTGGTTTGGTGATGTGTTCAAGGCAAAGAGTTGAGTGCATTCCTTATTATGTGCTAACCCTAGGGGTTTGGCATCCATCATACCTACTTGCAGCTACCACAAGGCTTACCTTGCGCCTCCTTTAGCTCACGTGTCTCCTTCAAAGCCTCACGCTTCCTCTCTCAAACCTCACGCTAGCACACGTGGGAGGCTCTCATCTGATGGAGGTTGGGATCTAGGGTTGGGAGTGGGGGCACCTTGCCTAGGTGGAGGCCTCCCCTCACTCTTAACTCCTCTTCTTTAGGTTTGGACTTTGAGTTATGTGCCAAGCCAGCTAGGTCTGGGTTTTCTGGTTTTAGGGTTTTGGTCTCCATTCATTGTATAAATAGAGACTCTCTCAGCTCTATCAAGGGTGGATTTTTGTGTAGAGAAACTCTGGTGAAACTTTGTAAATGCTTGTTGCTTTTATGCAACCGTTGGAATAAACTTAAGGCTTTGGAGGCTCATATGGTGTGACATTGTGGATGAATGCTCTTGATGGATGAGGTGATTGTGTTCTCATTCTTCTCTTTCTTTTCTATTTTGATTAAAGATCTATGCTTTAGAAGGCTTCTGTAAACACATAAGAACAGGTATTTGTGGTTTGCATGTTAGTTGTTTATTGCTCTACTTTTAGAAATTGAAAAGAAGCATTGTTTATTCAGTCATATTTCATGCTTCTTTATATTTCAATTTGTGAGCAATACATGATATAATCCATTGTTTGGCAAGCATATGAGTTGATTTTTTGCAAATCAGTCCATCCAACTAAGTAGAAGTTCGAGCTCAGCTGCATCCTCTTCTCTTGGAGTCAAGTGCAAACTTTCGGCAATTGCATGCTTTAAAGAGATCCAAGTGTCCTTAAGAAGATCCATAGGTTTGACTATTTTCTTTTTTCTTTCATTCATCTTTCAAAGTAAAAGTTTCTGAATTTTTGGGTTAAGGCAAGGTTTGCGCTAAAGTGATCTATCATTCACCCTCTTTCACTTCTTTTTGCAACCCCTTCTTCTCCTCTTTTCCTCTTTTTCCTTACTTTTTGCAGCCCTATTCACCCTTTTTGCAACCCCTTTTTGGGCCCTAGTTTTCAGCCTTCTTCCTCTTCTTTTGCAGCCTTTTTTGCCATTTTTGTAGCCCCTTTTCACTTTTATTTTCAGCCTTCTTTTGACCTTACTTTTCCCTCTCTTCACCCCTTTTTCCTTCTCTTTTCCATAGCTTCTTTTTCTTCCCACCTTCCTCCTGTTTCGGTATAAAAGTTGAGTTTATTTTTTATTAAGTTTATCGATCTAGTTTTATTTTTTGGACTAACATTATAACAAGTTAGTGTTCAAAGCTCTCATTTTCAGGCAGGTAAAAAAGAGCCCAAGGGCCTTAAATAAGCAAGGAGCAAGCAAAGAGCAAAAGAGACCAAATCACCTCCCTCTTCTTTCTTCCCTTTCTCACCTTTGCTCATTCAAGAAGAGGCTAAACACATCAAAAGATTGTAAAAAGTTAATAAAGAGTGAGTGGGATTACGACTTCCACACCTCTCTTTCCCCATTTGGGGGAAGCTTGGATCGTCCCATTGTCATGCTTGTATCTTTTGCTTAATAAACTGCTAAAGGTAGAATATGATAGAATAACTTCATAATCATTAGAAGTTGTTTTTCATCATTAAAGTAAGGTAGTTTATTTTTGATTAGTCTATCATTCATAAAAATAAAGCAAAAATGTTTCTTTGATTATTTACTTAGCTAATGCATAGTTTCTCTACTGTTTTACTTACCCCCTTGCTTTCCCAATTAGGGCCCTAAAAAGCCTGAAAGACTCTTGGGTAGTTTAGATCGTTGTGTTTTTTTTAAATTTTAACAAATTAATTAACTTTCTTGAACTTGCAGTAACGCAAGTCAAGAGCACTCTATCAGAGAGCATAGTTAGAATTGCACATCCTTGCATTAGGCATTTTAGACTAGCTAAGTCTCTTGAACCATTGGCATAAGACGCGGTCAAGAGCGCTCTCTGTCGGAGAGTCTGAATTAATCTGTTTAATAAAATCCACAACTCACACCTCCATAATTAATTAACTTCGTTTTCTCCTTGCCGGAGTATGATTTGACTGAATTCAAAATCGGAGTACCTAGAAACGACATTGGATTTCTAATATTGCAAGAGAAACGTAATAAAATTTAAACCACATAACCAACGCATCGACGTTGTAGGGAATTTCCTAAGTTCTTCTTAGTAGAGGCACTGGAACCCCCGCTGTCTTAGCTTCTCAGCTAGCTGGTCAATCTTCACGATACTAGCCTGAGATACTGGGCGGGCCGTCATGCCTTCAACAGATTAAACTTAGAATGTTCTCCCGACTTTTGACAAACCTTCGTTGACACCATAAAGCAAGATCACTTAAAATCCTTAAAAATATACCAAGAGCACTCGCACAACTTAATATTCACTAGCTCTATTTCAAGACTTGATCTTAATTTCTTTTACGCATTACAGTATTCTGACTCCATAAGGCACTGGTCTTTAAATCTTTGCATAATTATTATATTTGGATCAATTGTCTTTGGCCTTTTAAATTGCTATCTGTGAATGCATATTTGTAAAGTTTTGAATTATTGTTTATCTTATTAATCTCTTGCTAGCAACGTGGATTGCTCTGTTTTATGTGTCAACTTCATAATAAACAAACACCTTTAATTACAATAACTCCTAAACAACACCCATCCGCATCCGTAACCATTAAAACACTTTAACAACTCAAGAGCCATAGAAACTCTTTTAGGGACTACCACCCTTGGATTTGTTAGGAGTTAGCCTAAACGGAGGAGCTAGGAGTAGGTGACATTACCTAGCTCTATGCTTGCCCCCAAAGTCACACCTCTCCCACTTTCTCAAGTGAGGAGATAGCTTTCAGAAGATTTCTGCTGCTGGTGTGCAATCGGCAGACAACATCTTTTGGCGCCGTTGCCGGGGACAAATCTTTTTGTTCCTGGACGACCTTTGTTTCTTTTAGTTTTTTACCTTTTTCCCCTTTTTGGTAGATTTTTAGTCCAATCACTCTCCGAAATTAAACTTAAGTCCACCTGGTGACTCCACTGTCAGTTAACACCTCAAGGTATCGTCTAGAAGAAACTCTGAAGGTTTGTTCAATTTCATCCTTGACCCTAAAAAAGTCTATGAGGAGACTGAACAAACTAGCTTCTCGTAGGATCCTTGCAGAACTTGGATCTGAATCTGTTTCAGACATCCACCTTTTATTTCCAGAAAACTTAGAAAATTTGCAAAACAATAACTATTTCCTTGACACAATGGATGAGTTTTTTACTCAACTCAACTTTACTCAGATAGTAGGTCAACCTCATGACATTCCTGAAAAGGCTATCGACAAACTTATGACCTATAATGGCACTGATGCCTCTGTCTCTATTGAGCAACATATCAGAAATTTCTCCAGGCATTGCGGTTCTTATGTTAGGGGTGCTGATAAACATGAAGATGTGTACATGACCTTGTTTGCTTTGTCTTTGGATGGCAAGGCTGGCAACTGGTATGATAATTTGCCAAACAATTCTTTTACTACCATAGCGGACTTCAAGACTGCTTTCCTTGGAAAGTTTGGCAGTAAAAAGGAACCTAGACATCTAGTAGCAGCTTTGACTAGCATGAAGAAATCTAAAACATAAACGATGGATGAGTTCAATAATAGGTTCACCGAGTTGTCAAATTCCATCCCTACCACTTATGCTCCTCCTGCAGCTTCCAATTTGGATTATTACATTGAAGCATTAAGTGGCAAGATCCAGTACCAGATTAGAGACAAGGAGCCGACTACTTTACTTCTAGCTCAAGGTTTGGCCGTTAAAATTGATAAGAATATGCAGTCTTCAGGAGAGTCAAACATCCAAGGTTAGTCTAGGTCATCCATTCCTCTTAAAAATGTTGAACCTAAAGGGAAGGAGCCGTCAAACGAAGCTTATGAGAAGAAGCTCATGGACCTGACTGAGAAAATGCAAGAAATGGAAAGAAAACACTTAGCACAGATTAAGGAGGTTCAGAATAAGATCATAACTATTGAAAGAACTCAACCTCCACCACCTCCTAGAACTTTCCCTGTAAGGAAAACATGGCAGAGAAAGAATCCCAAGCATGAGCAGAGGCCTCCTCATCAGCTAGAGGCTACTAATGTGGTTGAGCCTTACAAACCATTTTGTAGGGCATGCAGAGATTTCCATGAGGAATCTGGCTGCCATTATGCATGTTATGTCCAGGAGCATGGTTATCCGGAGGGTTGCGGTCCTAGTACGTCTCAAGCGAGCCTGAATTCATTCACAATGTAGGAGACATCTATGTTGACCACAAGGATAGTTGGAATCAAGCCAACCGGTTTCATCAACGGGTTGATTACTTAACTGAGTATTACGAGGAAATGCCTTCAAATAGTAACAATGTTCAAAATTTTAAAGGCATAACATATCAAAGAAGACCAAGGGAAGGAGCATCTACCCAAATTGCTCCAACGGTAACAATTTCCGACATTCCTCCAGAAACAAACGATAAGTTAGATTCTGTTTCTCTAACTTTTGATTTAGGTAGTTGGTTAGCAAACTCTAAAGTCCCGGTTCCCATGCTTGAATTATGTAAAATTCTGGTCAAAAGGAGAAATTGTTGAAAATGCTAGAGCCTCAAATAAATAATGATCCCCTGCCTACCTCAAAGATAGTTGCACTTGAAAAACCCATAGCTCCCAAGAAAGTAACTTTTGCCAACACTATAGAACAACTTCCTCCTAGTCAGGAAAATGTTTGTGGAGATCCCCCTGTAATCTTGCATACTAGGGACCCAAGAAAAGAAGATCAACCGCCCTTCTACATGTCATTGATGATAGGTGATTTTCTCCTGCACAACTGTATGCTAGATTCAGGTTCAAGATCAAATATTATGACTAAGAAAGTCATGCAGCAACTTGGCCTTAGAACCACTCGCCCTTACCAAAATGTATGTGCCATGCACTCTAAACCCGTCAAAGTTGAAGGTATGATCGAAAGGCAGAATGTGAGATTAGCCAAGTATCCGAACATCCATGTTACAATGGATATCCTCATCATAGATGTGCTGGATAAATGGGGCATGCTCTTATCCAGAAAATTTAGTGCAACTTTAGGGGTATCCATCCAAATGGACTGGACATATGCCATTGTACCTGCATCAGAAAATTCATTGGTTAAGTTACATACTGAAAAAGAACAAAGATATCATGTAGAAATCCCAGGGAAACCATTGAATGAGAATGTCAACTACTCAAGTGAACTAGGGATGTACTAGATTAACTCCACTTTCTTAGTGCCTGTCCATGAAGAAATTAAAAATGAAAAACTTACTAAATTGTGGAGGATGAACTTTGATGGAGTTTATTCTAGAGCAGGAAAAGGGGCTGGGATAGTCATTGTTTCACCCGAAGGTAAAGTTTTAACCTTTGCTTTCAGATTAGAATTTGAGGCTGTTACAGGTATAAACTAACTGAGAGGGGGGGGTGAATCAGTTAGTTAAGATTTGTTACAACACACTTCTTTTAACTTAGAATCAATAAACTTTATGGCAGTCAATCTTTGCTATGAATTTAGAGTTATAAACATAAGAGCAGATAACATAATACACAGCATTCAATCACAACATTTAATCACATATATGATACACAGATATTTCACGAGGAAACCCATAAGGGAAAAACCTCTTCTTCTTATGATGTCAAAGGCTTCAATGGCTGTACATCACTTCTTATTTGAGCAACGACTCAAAGAGGCTGCAACCTCTAAATACAAACACCAACTTGCTAAGAGCATCAACTCTCACTGTGACCCAGCACCAACTGGGTTGGAGCACCAACTTCCAGTTTATCCCAGCACCAACTGAGTGAAGACACCAATCTTCAATCTCTATAAGCACCCACTTGCAGACAGAGACATAAAGTCTCCCCTAGCACCTCCCTACCTCCCTTATTTGCTAGACTTTCCAATAGAATCAAAATGCAACAATACAGATATGTCTCTGCTTACCAAACCACTCTGCTCTGTTCAACATTGGCTCTCTGCTCCTCTGTTCTGTTCAACTGTTCAGCACATTCTTTAGTTCCTCTGCTCTGCTGCTCTGCTCATTCAGTATCAGTTTACAGTACTGATCCCTTAATACTCTGCACACCATTACTCTCCTAAAAAACAACTCACTCTCACAACTGTTTCTGCTCAATATATATATATCATCTTCTGAGTTCATTTCTCTCTCTGTTTCATCGAAACAACATACTCAAACCGTTACAAAACCGGTTCAGCTTCAGCATCCTCAAACCGTTACAGAAATGGTTTAGATTCAACATCCTCTGTACACATCCTTACTCTTCAAATCATCATTACAAGTAGTTACTAGACGGTTCGCATTTCAGGTTCATCATAACTGTTAATCCGCCTGCTCGAATACTCTTCGAATCCTCAACTATACAGTGTTCTTCGTATTCCTCTTCAAAGATTACACTGAAGCCGCGGGTGAAATGACGGAGCTCGCAAGCAACATCTCCTTCTGCAACATCGGAGGTCGGAAGAAGTTCTCCTTCCGCAACTTCGGAGCTCGCAATCAAAATATCCTTCCACAACATCGGAGGTCGGAGGAACATCTCCTTCCGCAACGGCGGAAACTTAAATGCTGTTTAGAACGGATCGGAAGTCGGAGCGATAAGCGCAACGGCGGAGGTCGAAAGAACATCTCCTTCCGCAACGGCGGAAACTTAAATGCTGCTTAGAACGGATCGGAAGTCGGAACGATAAGCGCAACGGCGGAGGTCGAAAGAACATCTCCTTCCGCAACGGCGGAGGTCGAAAGAACATCTCCTTCTGCAATGACGGAAGCACAGATGACTAAAACTTCCGACTCAAATACACTGCAATACGCGATGACATTTCTAAATGGTTTGCAGTTTGGTGCACAGTTTTGTTGCGACATTTGTGGATGGAATAGCTCTGTCATATGTAACGTTCTGGCGGATATCCATTGTGGCGGGATTTGTGGATTTTCCATAGACTTTAGTCTGAATCAATTTTCTCCATTGATACCTGCGTGCTTGCCTCTTTTTTAGTAGATTGCCACATCCATTTGACATTAGTTCCCCTTCTCTTTATAGCAGATTGCCATCAATGACAATACATTAAAACTTTAAGACTGATCACTAGTTACCATCTACTAGTCCTGAACACACCACTCAGAAAGATATTCCAACAGAGGCAACCAATAATGTGGCAGAGTATGAGGCATTTCTAGTAGGCATCGAGATTGCCAAGGACATGGGGATCAAATTACTTAGTATTAAGGGTGATTCTGACCTAATTGTACAACAAGTTAAGGGTCAGTTTGCATCTAAGTGTCAAAGATTAAAGAAGTATAGAAATGCAGTCTGGGATACAATGGATTTCTTTGATGCCCTTAATATAGATGTAATCCCTAGAGATCATAATAGTGCCGTCGACCAACTAGTGTTTGTAGCTTCAACACTTCAACCGTCAGATGAGATGTTAGAAGGGGATTGTCTTTTAGAAATTAACTTCAGACCTTTTGTTCCTGATAATGTAGAACATTGGCAGGTTTTCAAAGATGATGAACAAATCTTGAGATTTATTCATAATGTTAATGAGTTCTCTAACTTTAGAGTGAATGAGCAGGAGGAAAATAAAGAGTATCTTGAAGAAGGTGATCAATTTAATAACCTTGTCCCATGTGGTCTAGTCACTTTAGAGAACATCTTTGATAGGCAGGACAGGAAAAAGAGTAATGTTGAACAAATGAAACCTGGCGAGTACATTGGAACGGAAACGGAACCTAGAATTATAAAAATTGGAAAAGGAACCTCTGAAAAGGAAAGGAACAACCTTTTAAATTTGGTCAAAGAATATAAGGATATTTTTGCCTTCACTTGTGATGAACTTAAAGCATATAGGGAAGATATGTTTCAGCACACTATTCCTTTAAAACCTGAATGTCAAAAATGAAAGCCTTTCCGTAAAAAACTTAGGCAAATAAATCCTAAGTTAGCACCGATCATAAAAAAGGAGTTAGAAAAAATGTTAGCAGCAGGAATAATAGCTCCTTCAAGACATTCAACGTGGTGTTCTAACTTGGTGGTAGTTAGAAAGAAGAACGAAAGTATAAGGATATGTATAGATTTCATAAATCTAAACATAGCATGTCAAAAGGATAATTACCCCCTCCCCAACATCAAGACCCTCCTCCAACGGGTCACTGGATCAAGCATGATGTCGATGCTAGATGGTTTCTCTGGCTATAATCAGGTAGTCATTCAAGAGGAGGATAGGCATAAAACCACTTTCACAACTCCTTGGGGCACTTTTGAATATCTGAGAATGCCCTTTGTCCTTTTAAATGTAGGAGCTACTTTCCAAAGGGCCATGGATTATGCTTTAAAGGAGTTGATTGGTAAAATCATTGAGATCTATCAAGATGATCTTACCGTATTTTTGAAAGAAAGATCCAGCCATGTTGGTCATCTCAGGCAGATTTTTGAGCGATGTAGGAAGTATGGCATTTCTTTGAACCCGGCTAAGTCGGTTTTGGGCATAGAAGGGGGAAAACTCTTAAGACACATCATCAATAAGGACGGTGTCAAGATTGATGGAGCAACCGAATCCGGTTGGTCCCTTAGTAGTCGAATCCGACTATTATTTTAAATAATGAAATTTGAATAATACATTAGATGATGAATATTACAATGATGTCTTGGCCTTAAATATGGTTTGGACATTCATGATGAGGAGACACCTCCTTTCATACTAACCTAACTATAAATTATTTAATTATTAAATTATAATCTTATTTTATGTTCTTTACATTGCCACTCCCTTTAAGGGAGCTTTGTCCTCAAAGCTTAGATTATTGTCTTTTCATTCTCGTTTTGTGTTGAAACAATGTCATTACTTCATTTATGTCTTTTTTAGAACTTGTATTAGGTATGTGCTTGGTATTTACGCAATAGTTTGTCATTTTCCTTTCATTTGTAACTTGAATTTGTACCCCATTATGTTTATTATTGTTGTCCCATTTTCCATGTACATGAATACGAGGAATATTTTTGTGACTGACCATATCAAGCATTGTTTTAGAGATCGCTTGTCCCACAATACTCATGATGTCATCACGTAATGTTTCCATTTTATTATCCTTACGATTTATCTTGAAAAGTGGCGTTTCGTAAGGCTTCTCACACTCGAAGTCACCTGATAGTGTTACATTTAGGTTTCTCCAGGGTGGTAGAAGAGTTAAGGTAGAAGATGAATCTACGATATCTGATTTCTTTGACTTGGATTCCTTTGCATATTGTAGGATCCATATTTTGTCATTGTATGGATCGTCCTTATTGTCAATGATACTAGCTTGACTTTCATTATGATCTTGGTCGAGCTTATCTTTATCAAATATATTATTGGCATTTTGGTCATCCCTACGATATTTAGTCTCCTTGTCTTGTTTATTGTCTTGATGAATTTTGTTACTCTCATTTTTGTTAACATAGTGGTCCAACATATCTGAGTTACTGATATGGTTTGTATTAGACCTTAGTTTTTGTAACATTTCCATTATCATGGTATTCTGGTTCCATGTCATGATGCTCAAGTTTTGTGCCATGGTGCTTATGTTCTGTGTCATCACACACATCTCGTCATTTAATTCTTTTCGTTTCTCGTGCATAATGTCTACTCTGTCATCAAGTTTTCTTCCTAGTACTAGAACAACATCTTCTTTGATTTCTTTCTTAAGTGCCTTGTTATTTTTCGTTTCTTCTTTGAATTTTTCTTGGTTGGCAACGAGGGCCTTGATGTCATTCTCCAATTTCTCAAGTTTGTCTTTTAATTCCGTCATAGCCTCGGTCCTTTTATGCAAATGTGTGTATTTGGAAGTTTATTTTGACTTGTGGAAGAATAAACGACAACTAATGTCTTTGAAATAATTAATGAATTAATAATAATAATTATAATTAATTTATGTGTTGAAATAAAATAATAAATATAAAAATATTATATTTAAATATTTTATTAAAACATGGATTAATAAGTTTTAAAATATTATATAATATTATTATAATAATATGTGTTTTATTAATATTGTTTTTGTTTGTAGGGCTACGTGGAATGAGGGAGGGTGCAACCTAGGTTGAAGTTGGGAAGCAAAACCATGTGTTGGTCTTACTTTTCTTTTCTTTTTTTTTACTTTCTTTTGTTTTTTTACTTTTTTTCTTTCTTTTATCCTTTCTTTTTACTTTCTTCTTTCTTTTCAATTCTTTACCTTTGTTTTTAATACTTTTTTTTTTGTTTTTGGACAATGTCCTATATTCTAGGGAACAATGTTATCAGAATCGGATAGGTTGTCGAACCGGTTGACCCTGAGAACTGGAACCGGACAAAAACCGGGAAAGAAACCGGATCAAAAAACCGGTTAAGCAAAAATACGTTAAATATTCACATTTTCAATATATATAGATATATTCATGTGCATCCATGTGAATTCATTAGGCGACCAGTGCCTAATGAAGTCCAAAAAGGTGAATGAAAGAGTTATGTGATTTGTAGAATTATTGATGATGGAAACAACAAGAACACATATGCAATTAGTTGATCAAGCACAAGCTTATATTATAGCCCAAAATGTAAGTACAATAGCACATGCAACAATAAGATAGATAACTATGACAGCAGAAATCCAAGTACAACATATATGTATTCAGTCATCACATCTCATTCAGTATTTATAGCAACATTTGACAATGAACAGCAGTATACACAATGGTATCAGTTATGTGTCAAAACCTGATTTCTTATGCATGTATACGGTCTAATTCATATCAGCGTTATGATATTAGTTAAGCATTCATTTTGGATAAGGAAGAACCGTGAACATTCAATCAAAAGCACTCAACCATATTGTGTGTGGGACTATGTGCATTTAATAAGTGTAGCAGTATGTATTCAGTCATCTACTCATTTACAGCATTAAAGAGTCAGTGTTATAAGGGACAATATCATTCACTAACATAGTATAATCATCATCATTGTTCTAGCATGAAACCATAGGTTTCAGACTTTAATTAGTATCGTTTGCACCAGCAGTAAATCAGTATAGCAGTGAATTTTTGGGATTTTAGGTTTTTGTCTGAACTGGCTGGTTTTTTATGGAACCGCCGGTTTGAAGAAAATAGACCGGTTTTTTCCTTGAATCGCCGATTTTTTGTCTAAACCGCCGGTTTGCTATCCAAATTGGCCAAAAACAGTTTGAAGTCGGGATTTGAGCCGGTCTTGCCTGTAAACTGGTCCAACCGGTTGGTTTTTTCAAAATCGGTCCGGTTCTGATAACATTGCTAGGGAAACCCTAAATAATGGAAAGGGAGTTGAGAAGGTGGAGCAAAGGGAGGAGCATGAAGCGGTATGGAGTGTGGGAGTGGAGGGCAGCAGAGCGGAGAGAGATATGGGTGAAATGGAGCAGCGAAAGAAATCAGGAACTGATGAGCCGAGTCCGAGCTCAGAGTGCAGGAGCGAATCCGCTCTGATACCAAATGGAGCAACCGAATCCGGTTGGTCCATTAGTAGTTGAATCCGAATATCATTTTAAATAATGAAATATGAATAATATATTAGATGATGAATATTACAATGATGTCTTGGCCTTAGATATGGTTTGGACATTCATGATGAGGAGACACCTCCTTTCATACTAACCTAACTATAAATTATTTAATTATTTAATTATAATCTTATTTTATGTTCATTACAATTGACCTTGAAAGAGTAGAGGCTATAAGAAATATTGCTCTTCCTAAGAATGTGAAATCCCTTCAATCCTTCAATGGTCATATAAATTTTATCAAAAGATTTATTCCTAACTTGGCCAAATTAATGAAACCTATGTAGGCTTTACTTAAGAAAAATGCCAAGTTTGTGTGGACCAGTGAAGGAAGGGAAGCCTTTGGTTTTATAAAGAATGCCATTACCAGGTCTCCAGTCTTACTCAGCCCGGATTACACAAAGGATTTCATGATCTTTTCCTTTGCTTCAGAAGATACTATTGCCGGTATGTTGCTCCAAAAGAACTTCGAAGGGTTCGAGCAACCTATAGCATTCATGTTGCAAAATTCCGAACTAAAATATACCATCATGGAAAAGCAGGCTTATGCCTTGGTTAAGTCTATAAAACATTTCAGGACATATATTGGGTATTCCAAAGTTATTGGATATGTTCCCCATACTGCGGTGAAGGATATCCTGTCTCAACATGATTGTTTAGGAATAAGGGGTACATGGGTGTCCAAAATCCAGGAATATGACCTTGAAATAAATCCTACCAAATTAATCAAAGGACAGGGCCTTGCTAGAATGCTTACTCAGAAGAATGAAGAAGCCATTGAAATGATTGCAGAAAATAATGCTCCTCAGCCAACCATGACTCCTACCCTTCACGAGCTTGACAATCATTGGTATTCCGATATCATTTTCTTCCTTCTCCATCTCTCTTGCCTGGATCACCTCAAAGGTCACAAGCGTAGGGCTTTAAGACTTAAGACTGCTAGGTATTGCCTTACCCAAGAGAGTCTGGGTTGGAGGAACCCAGATGGTATCATACTTAGGCGCATCAATGAACAGGATTCCAAGAAGATCTTAGCAGAGTTTCACCCAGGATTTTGTGGAGGCCATTATGCAGCAAATACAACTGGCCACAAAATCTTGAGAGCTGGTTACTATTGGCTCACTATTTTTTCAGATGCTCACAAGCATGTCAAGTGTTGCCAAGAGTGTCAGCTTTTCACTGGAAAGCAGAAGTTGGCTGGGCTTCCCCTTACTCCGGTTGTGGCCCTTGCCCCTTTTCAGTAGTGGGGGCTTGATTTCATTGGAAAATTTAAGGATAACTCTAGTAATGGCTTTTGCTGGATTCTCACAACAACCGATTATTTCACTAAGTGGTTAGAGGCCATACCCACTAAAACTGCCACTGAGAAGGTTGTTATAGATTTCATCGAGGAAAGAATCATCACCAGATTCAGAACTCCCCTTAAAATAACAACTGATAATGGCAAAGCTTTTAGTTCGGGAGCAGTAAATGACTTATGTTTTAAATATGGCATTATCCTATCCCATTCATCAGATTACTATCCACAAGGCAATGGACTTGCTGAGTCCACTAATAAAAATTTGATGACTATCCTTAAGAAGACTGTTGGGGATAATAAAAGAGCATGGGATAGCAAGATTACGTATGCAGTATGGGTGGATAGGATTACTAAGAAGAACTCAATTGGGAAGTCCCCCTTTGAGCTTGTGTATGGACTCACGGCCACCCTTCCGCTCAGCATGCAAATTCCAATCTTCAGAATTTTAAGTGAATATGGCACAAAACAATTAGAAATGGAGCAGAGGAGTTGGATGAATCTAGAAGAGTTTCCCTTGATTAGTCACTCAGACATCAAGAAAGCATGAAGGGCACCTTTGACAAGTTAGCCAGGCTGAGATCTTTCCAAGTAGGAGATACTATTCTCTTATGGGATAAGAGAAGGGAGAAGCCTGGGAAGCATGGAAAATTTGATAGCCTTTGGAAAGGCTTGTTTATCATCCGCGACACTATTGGCACAAATTCCTTTTTACTTAACACCATGGATGGAGAAACATTAAATTTGCCCATGAATGGCCAACACTTGAAGCCCTTTTATCGAAACAACCTCCAAGATGACCAAGGGGTCATCCCAGGGCTTTTCTAAACCCATCCTTGTTGTATTTTTATGTACTTTATTTTTGCATCATATTTTATGTATCATATCCATGTAGAATGTTGCATCTTAACTTTTGTATATTAGCATTTGTATCATATTTCATTTATATGTTTAAAAAAGAAAAAAAGTTTATTTCATGTACTTTGATTTGAAAAAAGTAAAAAATATTTTTCTAGTACTTCATCATGGCATATTTTTTATCATATACATGGGACTAAGACACTTCTGTTTTCATGTAGATACCAGAGATTCCTGGATTCTCAGACACTCTTTTGATCAATAGATCAAGCGAGTACCTGTCCCACAGTTGGAGCCAAATGTGCCAACTTTTTTGTACCATAGTTGGATTTGCTGAGGAGCCGCCAGTTGACAAACATGACAAATGTTTGATTCCAGTGTATCAGATGATCCGCCTTTGTGTCTAGCCAGTTTTGGCTAGTCAATTTTTTGTTTGAATAATTTTGACCATGGCCCCGCGAGGTTTGTAATAAAATGTGCTAGTAGGGTGTTTTGAGTGGTTCGATCTCCTAAGACGTAGAATTTCAACTAAGGTATTCCAGGGAGTTTTTTGCCCTTGACAATTATGCTTTGCCTATAGCCGAGTATAATTGACTAGGTGTTCTCCCGCTTCTTCCAAAGCTGGAATGCTCGATTTTGAATTCTGGGCCTTGGGGAGTTATTAGAGCCCAACCGAGTATATATAAACCTACTAGACATTATTAGAATAGAGCATGGTTCTTAATCTCTTGCCAGCAACGTGGATTGCTCTGTTTTATGTGTCAACTTCATAATAAACAAACACCTTTAATTACAATAACTCCTAAACAACACCCATCCGCATCCGTAACCATTAAAACACTTTAACAACTCAAGAGCCATAGAAACTCTTTTAGGGACTACCCCCCTTAGCTTCGTTAGGAGTTAGCCTAAACGGAGGAGCTAGGAGTATGTGACAGTATCTAGCTCTGTGCTTGCCCTCAAGGTCACATCTCTCCCACTTTCTCAAGTGAGGAGACAACTTTAAGAAGATTTCTGCTGCTGGTGTGCAATTGACATACAACAATGTTGATGATCATAAGTCATGCGCACTTAGTTATTTGTTGAATGTGGCACATTGAATATAAACCTTGTAAATAAAACTTGTATGAACAAGTTGACCCAGCTATAATTAAAATTAAAGTAAAAAATAATTACTTTTGACTGGTCGACTCAGTAAATTATTAGGGAAAACCAGTATAAATACCAACCAACGACCTCATTTGAAGCAAGGAAATTTCGGTGGTATAAAAGTAGCTCTGAATTTCGGGATAACAGACCATCGTGGTATCCCAACAACAACAGTACACACGTGTTAAGGATCATGTTTTTGCTCTGAATTCAGGGTCTAACAACAGCAATAAATCTCTGATTTTTATGCACTGAGGAAACCAAAAACATTCTTTTTGGTGTGATGAAGTAAAAGCAGTAAAGGCAGCTGTTTTTATGTTTCTTCTCTTTTCTGGTTTTCTCTGAGGTAGCTGTTTAAAGAATGAGGTGGGAGCTTTGCTGAACGTGGACATTGCATCCTCTCTCAAGTATGTTCTCCATCAGACTTATGTGAGAGTGACCAAGAAGACATGACTGTGGCAGTTTGATATTTGTTGTCAACACAACATTGACATAATTGTTTTGGAATGTTGTGACTCAACTATGGCTTGATTTGACAGAGATAGTGAATGATTGAAATGACTAAGCTTGATATTTATTCTGAGCATAGTCATTGAATAAATTCTTGATGTGTTGAATACATTGGCCAGACCTTAAAGACTTGTGATGAGGAGCTTGACCCGATAATGACATGATAATGGACAAGTTGTTGATATGACAGAGTTATTTGAATAATGACATGATCTTGACATGATTAGTGAACAACTGAGCAAATGACAGAGACAGTTGATTGGTGACTGCAATGGATAAGTTGATATGAGAAGTAGAGTAACAGGCTATTGACAGTGACATGACATAGTAGCTAGGTGATTTGATGTGACAATACAACAACAGACTGATGACAGGATATGATGAGTGTTGATGAGCAGCAGATGATGACTTTGAGGTAGATTGATTTGATGTGTTCGGTGACAAGATACACTGATGAGCAACTTGATGACATGATTGTGAAAGGCATGTGATGAGAGTGATGAGCAGTTGACAAAAATCACTATGTATTTGCAACTTGGGTCTTGCATCTCTTCTTAGTTGGAACTAAGAAAAACCAAGCAGGGTCTTAGAATAGAAGTTGGTGCTTCTCAGTCAGTTGAACCTGATGCAAATTGAAGGTTGTGGCCTCCATTGTAACTCATATCAAGCTAGACATAATAAAGTTTAAAATATTTATCTTATGAAGTGTCTTTTGTGATCTGTGTGGATGATGTGATTGATTATTGTTGATATACTTGGTAGTTTGCAATTGATGTTCTCAGTTTAAGTTTTAAGAAGTCGAAATTGGTTAAGAGTCCTTACACACTGATTCACCCCCCCTCTTAGTGTGCCATTGTGTTTAACATCTTGTCCACTGTCTCTTGCCTTCCTATGCTTGTACTGTTGTCATTTCATCTCACTTCATGCCTTCACTAGATTTTCCCTATCATTGCCATTTCCCACATCTTTCATTTGTTATTTTGGTCCTAGTTGATCATCCTCTTCATCTTTACCATCCTCGCAACTGCCTATTTGTCTTATTTCCCTAGGAGACGATGTCACATTGCCCTTGTCGGTGGAGGAATATTGCTAACATTTGTATTATAGATATGTGATGCTTTGCATGCCTGCCTTTGATGCCACATCATGGGCTCCAGGTATTCCCTTTAACTTCTTACTTATTTCATTTTGATCATCTATATGGTGGACAAAGTGTCAACATTGCATTGGATTATACATTAGGATCAATCATGTTTTGCAGGAAGGTTTATTAGCTTGTGCAAGTTCATTCAAGAGGATGTGTTATCTCCCAAAATAATTTATTTTGATAGTATGAAGAATTTAACTCATGCAATGAAGGATATGAATATCACTAACAGTTTGAAAGCCTCTGTTTTTTATTTGGATGAAAATTTCACAGGTTGTAGTTTTCGATGGCTTAGGCGAGGACTATCATAGCTCATTAGCCATTGAAAAGCTATGTTTCGGGGGCTAAACAGTTGGACGCGGGCCAAAGGAAAACCATCGAAAGCGGTCTGAGCAAGCAGAGTCAAAGTAACACTTTCGGTGGCTTAGGCGAGACTACAGAAACTCATTAGCCACCGAAAGGGGCGCTTTCGGCAGACTAGAAAGAGAGATAAAAGGGGTTTAAACCGCCGAAAGCGAGTGGCAAGCTGTTATCAACCCAAATGGCACTTCTCCGTCCGAGTGCCGACACTTCATATGTTGGTACACAAAAGGACACTTATGGATTGAAGGTTGCCTAAACACTATAGATGGACATGACATGAGATGCATTCACTATCCAACCAGCTTGCCATTTTACCTTTCTTTATGTTGATTTCCGTACGTGACTATCTCCACAGCAACTCGTGTACATACGCGACTGTCTTCTTTGACAACCTGAGTATTGTACCTGACTATTCTTATTGCAACCCGCGTACAGATCTGTACGCAAGTTTCCCTTATAGCAACTCATGTGT
>LPNX010129807.1:147372-171034 GCA_001517045.1 Pseudotsuga menziesii | reverse complement strand
TCCATCAAAGTGTTAATATTTAATTTAAAATTTTTAAATTGCTGAGTCAGCTCCAAATTCAAATTAAATATAGAAGGTCGGCCCCGAAATTATGGTGAAAATTTAGTATAAATACCCTCTCAAATCTTCACTTTTGCAAGGTAAAAAAAAAATTTCGGTGGAATGCTCTGAGATTTCGGGTGTCTACCGAGGTGAGCTCGCTAGTGTGACTGAGGCAGCCGCAGCCAAGAAGAGGTGGATGCCACAAGAGGGTTAAGACTGATTTTTATTCATTCTTGGGGTTTCAACAGCAGTGACAAAAGGCAGCAGCAACCTCGACCTCGTTTAGGTCTGTTTTTGGAGCAACAGATGACAAAAGATCAGCAGTTGAGTGTTTCATGGGTATTTTGGTAGCAGCAGAGATTTAGGGCTTGTCATTATCAACAGCAGAATTGTTTCTTATGTCTTGATTCATGCAAACAATTAACGCTGATATGAGAGATGGGCTCGCTGACTGAAGCAGTCATCTAACTCCAAAATGCGAGCTGTTTGAAGTGATTACAGTCTGAAATTGTGAACTTTTTGAAGTAGTTACATAGTACAAAATTGCGAGCTGTTGGAGTCATCAAGTGCAGGATGTGCTGAACCAACAACATAAAAGGGCACCATTTACACAGTCCCAAAGTGGAGAGAAAACTCCTGCTTGCTATAGTTCAAGCCTTGAAGGAGTTAGGTCAAGTTCTTATCACAAGTCTTCTTGAAGTCTCCACCAGTCCGAACTCTTTGGCAACATTCCGAAGTAATGACATGAGTGGATGACAATGCACGCTTAGTCAGCCATTTACACCATGATACACACAGTATGCTCAGTCAATGATACAGTGTGCTCAGTCAGTGATATACCCAATATGTTCAGTTAGTATGCATCATCATTCTTGTCATCAACCGAACTCACTGCTATCAGTATGAAGAATGATGTGTTGTTGAAACAGACCCGAACTCCTAGCAGCCAAATGACTGATATTTTTGTTGAAGGAACAGTTGGTCTTTACAGAGATGTTTAAGGCTTGCAACAACAGAACCATTGTGTATGCAAAAACCCAACATTGAGGTGAGAGAAGGGCTTGCTGACTGAAGTAGTCATATGAGAAAATTCGGAGGACCAAGTTTCAGGAGCAGAGTGTTCTTTGAAGTTTGTTTTTTGCTAATTTATTGCAGCAGTTATCTCTTGAAGCCAAGTGAACAAGGTTTTGATGATGCCCTAGTAGTAAAGCTTGGCTTGACAGTTCAACATAACGATGATAATGACTTCCTTGATATGATAATGGGGCATGGAAGTGACAGGTTGATGACAGTGATGAGGTGGCAGTGATATCTACAGCAGTCACAAGTTTGATGTCATCTACAACAGTTGTGGGTGAGTTTGAACAGTCCGAGTTTAGACAGTGATTTGTTTGATATTGTTGGTGCCCTTTCTCCACAAACAGCAGTACATGAAGAGTGCATATAAGCACAGGCATAGCAGAGAAGGCATCGCAGCCACAGGAGCTACATCACAGTCCTCAGGCATCCAAGGTTCTCATCTCTGTAAGCTTCAAGAAGTCCTAGGTTGAGACAAGTTTTAAACACTGAGAGTGATGATGGTATCTACAGTCCTACATACACAGTCAAGTGATATATATGTATATACAGTATGATGATCTTCTACAGTGACAAGTGACAAGACCTTGAAGATCTTGATGCAAAGTAAGCCAAGTCAGTAATTCACATAGTTCGAGGACCTTTTACAAGGTATGTATTGTGAAGAGTGATGTACGAGGATGTTATATGATGAAAGCATCCAAGTAGCAGCATAAGTTCTGAAGGCAGCAACAGATCTGAGTTTGGGATACAGTCTAAAGCCATTCATACAATCAAAGTAGATCTTGGTTGAGGCCCCAGTTCTAGTTTCTTGACAAATTTGTATAAAGTTTAAACAGTTTTTTTTAAGGGCTTGATTAGTCTGAGTTACAGCTTGCTTGGTTGAGTTTGAACTTGTCTAGGTGATGAGTTTCTAGAAGGCCTCTCTAACTTCAATGAAAGAAGTTGTTCAATGATAGTGACTGGACTGAGATTTGGACAGTTTATCTTGAAATGATATGACAGAGATAAGATGAGCTTGACAATGATTGCTATGATGTGATAGTGAAAAAGTGATTGCTAGTTGATTAGCAGCAGTGACGAGGAGAAGAGTGGTGCTGAGCAGTTGACCAGCAGATGAAGTATTGACCAAAGGTTGTTTATCAGCAGTGTTAATAAAGAGTAGAGATTGATGATCAGTGATAGGAGCTGTATGATGACTTGATAGTGAGCAACGTTGATGATGAGCAAAAATAATGAGCAATGTTGATGATGAGTAGATGAGCATGAGTAGAGACAGTTGACAGCAGATTGAAGAGACAGATGGTGTTGATGTGACAGTAAGCTTTAATTGTAAACGCAAACTTGTCTTGCTTTTGAGGTTATGATACCTCAAACCCTTCTTAGCAGGTTCTAAGAAAACCAGGTAGGGTCCTGGATGAAGAGTAGGTGCTCTATGTATCAGTAGGTGCTGATTTTACCTCACGGTTGTAGCCAGACCAAAGCTAATATAAAAGGATTACAAAATTATATGGTGTTGTGTTCTTTTGTGTTATGGTTTTTGATGATTCAAATGCTTATGATAGGTTTATGAAATGATTACGAGATTAGTAGAATGATGAATCGGTAGTTAATTGTGACAAGCTAAGAAAAGTTTTAAAAATTGGGTTTACATTGATTCACCCCCCCTCTCAGTGTCTAACAATTGGTATCAAAGCAGGCCTTCGTCACAAGCCTAGCAAGCTTGAAGGAGATCCTTAGACACAATGGAGGAAAAGAAAGAGTCATCAAGCAATGACGTGCTTGTACTTGATATTACAGATTATTTCAGTTGGAGAAGCAAAATGAAGGCTTATCTGAAGAAGTTTGGTATTTGGGAAATTATCATCAATCCACCAGCTCCATCAAACAAGAAAGGTAAATCAGCTGCACAGAAGGAAGTAAAGAAGGACAACAATACAACCTTGAAGTTCCTCATGGATGGACTTCCCAGCTCAGTGAAGGAAAGTGTAGGAGAGTACACTTCGGCAAAAGAACTATGGTTCAAGCTGGAGAGTGAGTATCAAAAGGCAAGACCAGAACCCGAAAAGACAGATCAGAAATCAGAAGACAAGTCCCCAGAAGAGCTCAATGAAGAAGAAGATAAACAAGAAGAGGACTCTAGTAAAGGTATGGACTCTTGTGATTATAATGATAGCTTGTGTGATGAAATTGAGAAGGTTCTTGCAGAAGATGATGAAGGGTTATCAAAGACTGCACATGAGATACATCTCATGTTGCTAAATATGGATCTCAGAGCCAATTGGTTCCTAAGCACAATAAATCTGAACCAGAGTGATTTCACGAACTTCAAAAAGAAAATCTTGGACTCCTTGAATGAATATCAACAAAAGACCATGTCAATGAAAGTGTTGCTTCTAAAGCTCAAAGCCAAGGACAAAGAGTTGCGAGATCAAATGAAAAACAAGGATGCCGAAGTTGAACAATTAAAGACTGAATTGATAAGTCAAAAGGAAGAATCAGAAAAGCCTGCTCAAGAGCTTGAAGAAACTAGAGAGGTCAATCATGATCTGAAGACTCAGCTGGAGGAAGCCAAGAGGACAGAAGAAATCTTGAAGAATCAACTAGAAGAAAAGGAGGAGAAAGTTCAGAAGCTGGAATTGGAGGTAGTTGGTTTCAGGAAGAAAGGTAAGAAGAATGAAGCCTTGGTCAAGCTCCAGGACAATTCAATTGTCCTAGATAAGATCTTAGATTGCCAAAGATCTCCACTCGACAAAACTGGTCTTGGTTACAAGAAGAACAAAGAAAAATCTGAAGATGACACTTGGTCTCTGAAGACTCCAGAAGTAGGTCCATCAAGGTCCAACGCTGCTCCCCATGCACCTGCACATAACAACAAGGACTTTGGAAGTTCAAAGATGAAACAAGAAGTTAGGACTATTCCGCAAAGCAACTTCATTAAAGAAACAACTCCAAGACCCAGGTATGAAAGTGGCTTCAATGGTTATTGTTATTCTTGTTCTAACTTTGGTCATAAGGCTATGGATTATAGATTCTATGGAAGAAGAAGGGCTGGAAGCCCCAATGAATCGGTTAGATGTTGGACATGCAATCAAGTCGGACATGTTGCTGCCACATTTCACACATTGAGATGCTACACCTGCAGTGGGTTTGGACACAAAGCCCATGAATGTGCCAGTTAACGAAGTCAACCAAGAAGGAGTACTCCATACATATCAGCAAGAAGATTTGAAGATCAGAAGACAAATGTCTACAGTCAGGGACACTCTCAAGCATGGAGAAATGAAGTTGATCAAAGAAGTGTTGGAAGTTCCAACAGCTCAGTCAGATGTTGGTCATGCAACAATGTTGGTCACATTGCTGCACATTGTCGTAAGATGAGGTGTTATAGCTATAGTGGCCTTGGGCACAAAGCTCAAGATTGTTGGAGTACACGGAAACAACCCTTGAGAAACTTCCTATACAGCTCATCAAGGAAAGCCAGTACAAATGAAGGATCAAATGCTCAAAGCACGGATGCCAAGAAGCAAGTATGGATGAGGAAGACTAAGAAGTTGCAGATGGGAGATGTTGATCAGAATAGGGAGGATGGCTGCCATACGGCAAGCCAAGTATAAGGTCTCTCAAAGACCTTAGCACACCTTGAGTTCATGAGACTGGAGGATGAACTCAAAGGAGAAAGGATGGTTACTCCAGGTATACAGACAGGTCCTAGGATCGTGCATGTTGACAGGGGGAGCAAATGCTAGTCAGCAGTGATTAGAGATTCCAGAGACAGGTATGTGGACACCCTTTGCCATTGATGCCAAAGGGGGAGAGATGAAGACAAAGGGAGAGATGCAGACAAAAGGGGAGCATGCTCATAGGGGGAGCATGAGTTGTTGTCATCAATGACAAAGGGGGAGATTGTTGATGAAATTGTCATTGATGCCAACATGGACTTACAGTGGCCCCACAGGTTGTCATTGATGCCACCAAGTCCTAGCTGCAGTGGCTTGATCTCTTACAGAGTCGGTTTGTGCCTTGAAGCACCTTGTACCCAGTTGACAAGGTTCCTGTACCCACGAGCCTGGATCTTGAAGCCACCACTTTGCTAAAGATGTGGAAGACCCTGCTGAAGAACTTAGAGATGGTCTTGAAGCCTTGGTAAACGATGGAGAATGGCTTGGAGAAGCATTAGTGACCCATTCTGTGGTCATTTATGCTCTGATGGTGTCAAGATACCCCAGAAGAAGGCCCATCTACCCCACTAGTTATATCTTAACCCCATGAAGTCTCTTGAGGTGGTTGAGGTGGTTGAAGAAGACCAAGAAGGCCTTGAAACCCACACACTCTAGATGGTTTAATGGTCTTGAAGAAATGAAGACAATGTGATCATTTGGGGTCATGGAACCCTTGGGGATGGTCCTAGGGCATAAGGAAGACCTTGCACCCACATCCATGGTGGTATGATGGTTTGTGGACATTACGTGGTAATGCTAAAGCCTTTGAAAATGTCTTGAATCCTATATGCTGGTTGTTGAAGAAGTACTTGACCTTGAAGACTTGATGAATACCTCTTGCACATGATGAAACTTGGTTTGCACACTTATTAATTGAAGAAGACATGATTTGGTCATATGACCCACTCACATATCATAGCTTGGTGTTGTGTTAGCCTTTGAAAACGATGACGAAATCCCTTGATCCACAAGACTTGGTGAAGTAGCCCTAACGCTTGAAGTGGAAGCCCTTGTATTGATAGAATCAATGGATTGTTGAAAAGAGCCCTTGAAGATGCCTTGATGAAGCATTGAAGATCCCTTGAAGTATCTTAAAGAAGGCTTGAAAACACCTTGAAGAATGTATGACAAAGACAAAATAAAAACAAATATTTAGTAGCTCCCAAGCAAGTCGGCTCCATCAAAGTGTTAATATTTAATTTAAAATTTTTAAATTGCTGAGTCAGCTCCAAATTCAAATTAAATATAGAAGGTCGGCCCCGAAATTATGGTGAAAATTTAATATAAATACCCTCTCAAATCTTCACTTTTGCAAGGTAAAAAAAAAAATTCGGTGGAATGCTCTGAGATTTCGGGTGTCTACTGAGGTGAACTCGCTAGTGTGATTGAGGCAGCCACACCAAGAGGAGGTGGATGCCACAGAGGATTAAGACTGATTTTTTTTCATTCTTGGGGTTTCAGCAGCAGTGACAAAAGGCAGCAGCAACCTCGACCTCGTTTAGGTCTGTTTTTGGAGCATCAGATGACAAAAGATCAATAGCTAAGTGTTTCGTGGGTATTTTGGTAGCAGCAGAGATTTAGGGCTTGTCATTATCAACAGCAGAATTGTTTCTTATGTCTTGATTCATGCAAACAATTAACGCTGATATAAGAGATGGGCTCACTGACTGAAGTAGTCATCTAACTCCAAAATGCGAGCTGTTTGAAGTGATTACAGTCCGAAATTGTGAACTTTTTGAAGTAGTTACACAGTACAAAACTGCGAGCTGTTGGAGTCATCAAGTGCTAAGGATGCGCTGAACCAGCAGCATAAAAGGGCACCATTTACACAGTCCCAAAGTGGAGAGAAAACTCCTGCTTGCTACAGTTCAAGCCTTGAAGGAGTTAGGTCAAGTTCTTATCACAAGTCTTCTTGAAGTCTCCACCAGTCCGAACTCTTTGGCAACATTCCGAAGTAATGACATGAGTGGATGACAATGCACGCTTAGTCAGCCATTTACACCATGATACACACGGTATGCTCAGTCAATGATACAGTGTGCTCAGTCAGTGATATACCCAATATGTTCAGTTAGTATGCATCATCATTCTTGTCATCAACCGAACTCACTGCTGTCAGTATGAAGAATGATGTGTTGTTGAAACAGACCCGAACTCCTAGCAGCCAAATGACTGATATTTTTGTTGAAGGAACAGTTGGTTTTTACAGAGATGTTTAAGGCTTGCAACAGCAGAACCATTATGTATGCAAAAACCCAACATTGAGGTGAGAGAAGGGCTTGTTGACTGAAGCAGTCATCTGAGAAAATTCGGAGGACCAAGTTTCAGGAGCAGAGTGTTCTTTGAAGTTTGTTTTTTGCTAATTTATTGTAGCAGTTATCTCTTGAAGCCAAGTGAACAAGGTTTTGATGATGCCCTAGTAGTAAAGCTTGGCTTGACAGTTCAACATAACGATGATAATCACTTCCTTGATATGATAGTGGGGCATGGAAGTGACAGGTTGATGACAGTGATGAGGTGGCAGTGATATCTACAGCAGTCACAAGTTTGATGTCATCTACAGCGGTTGTGGGTGAGTTTGAACAGTCCGAGTTTTGACAGTGATTTGTTTGATATTGTTGGTGCCCTTTCTCCACAAACAACAATACATCAAGAGTGCATATAAGCACAGGCATAGCAGAGAAGGCATCGCATCCACAGGAGCTACATCACAGTCCTCAGGCATCCAAGGTTCTCATCTCTGTAAGCTTCAAGAAGTCCTAGGTTGAGACAAGTTTTAAACACTGAGAGTGATGATGGTATCTACAGTCCTACATACACAGTCAAGTGATATATATGTATATACAGTATGATGATCTTCTACAGTGACAAGTGACAAGACCTTGAAGATCTTGATGCAAAGTAAGCCAAGTCAGTAATTCACACAGTTCGAGGACCTTTTACAATGTATGTATTGTGAAGAGTGATGTAGGAGGATGTTATATGATGAAAGCATCCAAGTAGCAGCTTAAGTTCTGAAGGCAGCAACAGATTTGAGTCTGGGATACAGTCTAAAGCCATTCATACAATCAGAGTAGATCTTGGTTGAGGCCCCAGTTCCAGTTTCTTGGCAAATTTGTATAAAGTTTAAACAGTTTTTTTAAGGGCTTGAACAGTCTGAGTTACAGCCTGCTTGGTTGAGTTTGAACTTGTCTAAGTGAAGAGTTTCTAGAAGGCCTCTCTAACTTCAGGGAAAGAAGTTGTTCAATGATAGTGACTGGACTGAGATTTGGACAGTTTATCTTGAAATGATATGACAGAGATAAGATGAGCTTGACAATGATTGCTATGATGTGACAGTGAAAAAGTGATTGCCGGTTGATTAGCAGCAGTGATGAGGAGAAGAGTGGTGTTGAGCAGTTGACCAGCAGATGAAGTATTGACCAAAGGTTGTTTAGCAGTAGTGTTGAAAAAGAGCAGAGATTGATGATCAGTGATAGGAGCTGTATGGTGACTTGACAGTGAGCAGCGTTGATGATGAGCATAAATAGTGAGAATGTTGATGATGAGCAGACGAGCATGAGCAGAGACAATTGACAGTAGATTGAAGAGACAGATGGTGTTGATGTGATAGTAAGCTTTAATTGTAAACGCAAGCTTGTCTTGCTTTTGAGGTTAGGATACCTCAAACCCTTTTTAGTAGGGTCTAAGAAAACCAGGCAGGGTCCTGGATGAAGAGTAGGTGCTCTATGTATCAGTAGGTGCTGATTTTACCTCGCGGTTGTAGCCGGACCAAAGCTAATATAAAATGATTACAAAATTATATGGTGTTGTGTTCTTTTGTGTTATGGTTCTTGATGATTCAAATGCTTATGATAGGTTTATGAAATGATTACGAGATTAGTAGAATGATGAATTGGTAGTTAATTGTGACAAGCTAAGAAAAGTTTTAAAAATTGGCTTTACACTGATTTACCCCCCCTCTTAGTGTCTAACATGGTCTTGGAGCCAACTACTCGCACTTGACATAGTTAGATGGCATGATGAAGGCACCCACATACATATGATGGCGGGTTGACACTTATACTGATCCTTGTACTCTTGAAGGTAGGGTGAAGGTGTTGACACTTAATGACTTTGAAGATGATGACACATGGACACCTATTACACCCGTGGTGTTGATGATATGGTGGATACTCTATGAACTTAAATGATGTGGCAAAGGCATACATGTAATATGTATATGAAAGCTCTAGTGGGTTAAATGGCACCCCTTTGATGAGGACACCCTTACTTATGGTAAGGAGTGGTTGTATGACACAATGAAGGGAAATTACATATGGTAAGGGTTGACCCTAGTGTAAGGTAAATAAAAAAAATTACAAATTACAAATGACCTAATGGATCTTGAAGTCGTTTCAGTCAATTTTTTAATAAAAATTAAATTAAAAATAAAATTATTTTTTATTACATGTCGGCTCAATGAAAAACCAGTATTAATAACCCATCCAAACTTCATTTTATACACAAAAATTTCGGATGGGCTCTGCAATTTCGGAGGTGCAGACTGAGGCAATTTCGAAGGTGCAAACTAAGGAAATCTACTGTATATTTTATTATCTTTGATTTTCGATGGGAAGCCACTGAGGAAATTCGTTTATAGCATTGAGGCAGCTGCAATAAAGTGAACATGTGGAATGTAGAGAAGAACGCAAAGCTTTGAGTTTTTTTTTGGTTTATTTGTTCGAGTATTCTGTGACAGTAGTGAATTCTAAGTTGGAGATCTTTTTGTGTTCCTTTTTTTTCTGCTTTAGTGGCATGTAAAATGCGTTGAGATGAGCTCTATTTTTGGAATGAGCAAACAGAGGCAACCACAGTTCTTATAGAGCTTTTGTTTCTCTGTTTTTCGGGGATGAGAAATGAAGAAATTTGGATGCCAAAAGATACAGCCACTGAAGTTACAAACTAAGATTGAGAGATGAATTGGATAAAAGAATATAGATTGCTCTAAGATCTCAGAGGTATTGAAGCTGAGAAAATTCTGACTAACTATGCAGCGGTCTCTTTCCTTTTCTCTGATTTTTGGGTGTTTGATTCACACTACTATGGTAGCCACAACATGATGTGATTGGTGTGAGCTCTAAATTTCGGATATGTGAACTGAGGAAGTGAATAAATGAAGACCTAATGCAGTTGAAATGTTTTGGGGTCCTCCTTTTCGTTGATTCGTGGGTGAACATTAGTTACAGGCAGATTATAGAGGATTTGTTGTGTAAATGGAAGCTCAGTTTTTCAGGATCTGAGACAGCTGCAGTATAAAAGAAAATAAGTGATGAAGTTCTGATTGTGAACTAAACCGCAGACTTATTCCTTTTCTTCTCTATGATTTTGGGCATAAGCACTGTAGCAACAAATCAATGTAGATTTGAGGCAGCTGCTAACTTGTTAATGATGATAAGGATCCTTTTTGAATTGCAGTGACAAGCAGACAATAAATATGAGCAGACTTTTGAAGTAATGAGCAACTTGATTGAGGACAGATTGATGACTATAACAGAGATAGATAAAAGATGAGGATGACCTTTTTGACAAGACAAGTAACACAGAAATGACAAAGGGGGTTTGTGTGAAATATGTGGAGATGAAGTCGTGGTAAGATGATAGAGGCAGCATCAGCAAACTAACAGAGCAGTAGAAGAAAATCTTTAAGTCTTATTCGTTTATGTTGTGACACTTCTGAGCTGCAATCAAGATTTGCTGAACATGATAGTTATGGAGGACTGAAATTCGAGACTGTTTGTGGAAATTACAAGCAACAGTAACATGAATTTACCTTTCTAAAATCTTGGTATCTTGGATGTGACAGATTTCTTGATATTTAAACGATTGTTTGGGCATGAAACAGTTGACAACAATTGACAGTTGTCTGTAGATTGATCTATGTATTGTAAAGACTTCTTATTGATTGACTAAGCAGTTGTGAATAGATTTTTGATGACCTCTATGACAGTGACAAAGATCATGACAGCCTTGGCATGACAGTGATAGCAAATTGAGGGCTTTAGATGACATGAGCAGTGTCTTGACATAAGCAGACTTTTGATTAGCAGACCTTATGATGAGCTGATATGGTTGAATGATCTTTAACTTGGTAGTGATGACAGATTGGGTGGTAGTAGATTCACTGAGCTTGAAGTCTCAGCAAGAGCAAAACCTTGAAGTCTGGGGTTGAGCAAACTTTTGTGATTGAATGTTCAGATGTATACAGACCTTGATGATGACATGCCTTGTGCACTTTGATGAAGCATATCCTATGATGATGTTAGAGACCTTGTTGGTGATCAGACCTCGATGATGATGATGCATGCAGATTGACATAATTGTTGATGATGTTGACAAGCAGCAGAACAGATTGAAGAGATAGGTGATGTTGATGTTGTTGATTTTTGTACCTAGGCAGATGTTCCCTAGGTGACTTTAATTTTTGCCTAAAGTCACTTTAAGAGGGAAAAAGGTGACCCTCACATTAAAAGTCACTTAATGAGACTTTATAACAATAAAGTCACTTTTTGATAAATTTAAGTGGGTGAGTGATTTTATTTATGAGAAATAAATAAAAGTGATTTTCACTCTCAATCAATCTCGTCCATTGATTTGATTCTTTCTCCACCATCGGATTAAGAAACTCACTTAGGGTAAACAAAAAGGCATGAGGGAGGCAAAAGGGCTCAACTTTTTCATTTTTCAGGAGAAGAGAAGAGCTGAGTGAGAGGAGGTCGAGTTTGCTGAAGGAGGTCGAGTTTTCTGAGAGAGATTGCTGCACGGAAATCGAGGAACAATTGAATGCACAGAAATCGAGGTGGTTTACCTTCATTTATTGCTGGTACTTTTGCACAGAAATCGAGGGAGAAGTACGGTCTGCATTTATTGCACCGTACGGTCTGCATTTAATTTCCAGAAATCGGTGTACGGCTATTGTACGTCCAGCATTTAATGTGGCACGAATTTCAAGGTACGGCTGCACAGAAACCAAGGTATGGCTGCACAGAAATCGAGGTACGGCTGCAATAAATTTCCTGCACAGTTTTCGAGGCACAAACAGCATTTATTTGGCACTGTTTTCGAGGATGTACGGCTGGGTTTTAATGCTGTACGGTCTGCAAAGTTTAGGCACAGAATTTTAAAGTGTACGGCTGGTGTTTTTGCTGAGCACAGTGTTCAGATTTTTGGGATAAAAATCTATTGTGGAGATAAGTAATATTTCCTATGTATTTTCTGTCCTTTATTTTGCTGAAGAAATAAAAATCTCTCCTCTCTCTAACTGGTTTTCCCCGTGGGGGTTTTTCCAGGGCTGATTAGCCAAAAATCTCTGAGTTAAATTTATAGTGTGCATGCATTTGTTTTCAGCCTGTTAGTAATTTTTACTATGTGTTTAAAATTGTTCGGCAAAATTTTAAGTAGCTTCAAGCCTATGCAAAACCGGTTGAAGAGAAAAACACAAATTGTTCATTTAAACCAGCAAGTAGTAAATCTCAGTTTTTCAACAGATGTGATTGATGAAATGATGTGATAGTGAGCTTTAATTGTAAAAGTAAGCTTGTCTTGCTTTTGAGGTTAGGATACCTCAAACCCTTCTTAGCGGGGTCTAAGAAAACCAGGCAGGGTCTTGGATGCAGAGTAGGTGCTCTTCATATCAGTAGGTGCTAATTTTACCTCACGGTTGTAGCCGGACCAAAAATAATACAAAAAGATTACCAAATTTTATGGTGTTGTGTTCTTTTGTGTTATGGTTCTTGATGATTCAAATGTTTATGATACGTGAATGATAAAGTGAAAGATGTTTATGTAATGATTACAAGATTGGTAGAATACGTGAATGATGAATTGGTAGTTAAGTGTGACAAGTTAAGAAAAGTTATAAAATTGGCTTTACACTGATTCACCCCCCCTCTTCCCCCCTCTCAGTGTCTAACAATTGGTATCAGAGTCGGCCTTCGTCACAAGCCTAGCAAGCTTGAAGGAGATCCTCAGACACAATGGAGGAAAAGAAAGAGTCATCAAGCAATGACGTGCCTGTACTTGATATTACAAATTATTTCAGCTGGAGGAGCAAAATGAAGGCTTATCTAAAGAAGTTTGGTATTTGGGGAATTGTCATCAATCCACCATCTCCATCAAACAAGAAAGGAAAATCAGCTGCACAGAAGGAAGCAAAGAAGGACAACACTACAGCCTTGAAGTTCCACTTGGATGGACTTCCCAGCTCAGTGAAGGAAAGTGTAGGAGAGAACACTTCAGCAAAAGATCTATGGTTCAAGTTGGAGAGTGAGTATCAGAAGGCAAGACCAAAACCCGAAAAGATAGATCAGGAATCAGAAGACAAGCTTCCGGAAGAGCTCAAACAAGAAGAGGACTCCAGTAAAGGTATGAACTCTTGTGATTATGATAGCTTGTGTGATGAAATTGAGAAGGTTCTTGCAAATGATGATGAAGCAATGTTGAAAGCTAAACAGAGAATTATAAACTATGTATGCAACATAGATCTCAGAGTTGATTGGTTCTTGAACAAAGTTGATCTTAATCAATCTGATTACAAGATGTTTAGGATGACAACCTTTGATTATATGTATAATCTCCAAAAGCAGAATGTTGAACTAAAGGAGTTGCTTAAGAAACTTAAGCATGAAGGAGTAGGTTGGCTGAAATTGCTGAAGGAAAAGGAAGAAGAAAAAGAAAAGCTAAAGATTGATTTGATTGATCTAACCCTAGAACAAAAGAACCATGTTAAAGATTCAAAAATACTTGAAGAAACAAGAGAGGCAAATCTTGATCTGAAAGCTCAGCTAGAAGAAGCCAAGAGAATAGAAGAAGCATTAAGAGATCAATTGGAAGAAAAAGAAGTGACAAATCAGAAGCATGAGTTTGAGATTGTCAATCTCAGAAAGAAGATTGAAAAATCAAAGCATCATGAGAAGTTCAACAGCAGCTCTGTCAAGTTCCAGGACAGTTCAATTGTCCTAGATAAGATCTTAGTTTGCCAAAGATCTCCACTCGACAAAATTGGTTTTGGTTACAAGAAGAACAAAGAAAAATCTGAAGATGACACTTGGTCTCTGAAGACTCCAGAAGCAGGTCCATCAACGTCCAAAGCTGCTCCCCATGCACCTGCACATGACAACAAGGACTTTGGAAGTTCAAAGATGAAACAAGGAGCTAGGTCTATTCCTCAAAGCAACTTCATAAAAGAAACAACTCCAAGACCCAGGTATGAATATGAATTCAATGGTTTTTGTTATTTTTGTTCTAACTTTGGTCATAAGGCTATGGATTGTAGATTCTATGGAAGAAGAAGGGCTGGAAGCCCCAATGACTCAGTTATATGTTGGACATGTAATCAAGTCGGACATGTTGCTGCCACATGTCACACATTGAGATGCTACACCTACAGTGGTTTTGGCCACAAAGCCCAAGAATGTGCAAGTCAAAGAAGTCAACCAAGGAGCCCTTCAAGTGAAAGCCCAGCCATCCAAAATTGCTGGCAGGTTGTGCCACCATGGTCTTATCCAGCTATTGGTCCAAGAGTTGTAGAAGAAAAGAAACATTGCTTGGCCCTATTTTCTGTTCTGGAATGGTGTTGAGAGAGGCCTTCAACCAGAGGAGAAAGGGAAGTCTCATGTTAAGAAATCCAGCACTCCAAGGAGTGGGAGAAGAAGGAGGAGGGCCATTTCCCTAGCTATAGCAACTGAACAACCTCCCTCCTCCCCCAAAACCAAGAAGGAAAAAAGGAATTTGGATTTCGATGAGAAAGGTCAGGGGGCAGAAGCACACCAGGAGAATGTCTTAAACCTACCTTATTCAGATTCTGAGGAAGAACAAGGAGAGGATGCAACCCTAGCTTTGCAAATTGTTCCATTTATTGAAGCATTACCATCCCCCACACCACAGGAACAAGAAGAACCAACTGAAAGGGTTTCCTCCAGCAAACCTAGAAGTCAAAAGATCAATCAGCTACTAAGCCAGGTTTATGAAATGGAGGTCTTGGAAAGAGAACTGAAGAGAAACAATGAAACATTGACTAGGAGAAACAAGCTATTGCACAAGTCCTACTTGGAGCAGAGAGAGAGATATATTTTCTTGAAAAGGATGAACACCTGGTACCTGAAGGACAATACCAGGTTACTCAGGATGGTGAGGCTCCAAAGGCTGTAGTTGAAAGAAGCAAAAGCAAACCCTAGCAGCCACCTTGCCTTATCAACCCTAGCTGAAGTAGCCATCAATCTCCAGCCTCCTGAAACGAGCCAGGGCCCAGTAAACACTCCAAACACGAAGCCCTTAGAAGAAGAAGGTTGAGCAAACAGGTCTGGAAAGGCATTTTGGAGCGAAACCTAATAAATTTTGTGAAACAGGGCTTTCGGTGGTTAAGCGGGCACTAGAGCAGTCCGTTAGCCGTCGAAAGTTCCTCTTTTCAGCAGTTAAAAGTTTCGATAGACTGGCCGCTTAACCACCGAAAGCGAATTGAGGTTTAAAAGCGAGTTTTTGATAGACAGAACCGGATTTTGGCAACTGCAGATGGCTCAGTTAAAGATAAAAGGTGCTGACAGAAGAATCAAAAAGGGTCTGTTTAGATCTATTATGACAAAATAGCGCCATAAACTCATCAACCCTAATTGTCAAGGAGAAATCAGTGGGTTAACTGACAGTGGACTAGCAGCAGTGATCATCAGCAACTACTTTAGTTATTTAATGTTCAGTCAGTGAACTAAATCTTCATCATAGTTAGACGAATAGTTAGGTAGGGTTTGAAACCCTAATTTGGAAAAACTGTCACTTTTGAGTATTTTTGTAAAAACAAATTGAAGTTTCAGGATCTATACTTTTTGTAAAAAGGCTATAAAGCCTAAGATTGATTTTATAATAAGGGTTCAACTTTGGGGATTTATAAGCCTATAATGCTTTCATGCTTCTCATTTTACTTATTCATGAATATAAGCTCTTTTGTTATGATCTATTCAGCCATCATCTCTTTCTTTGCTGCACTTATGCCTGAATGTGTATTTAGGTCATTTTCGGATTGATTAAAAAGCTGGTAGCTGTCATCCTATTGGTTTGTTAGTGCAATTTGATTTATAAGTGCCATCTTTATCATGATTTAGCCATTTATATGCATGTGTTTTGTATGTAAATCTGCCAGCCTGATGAGTTCTTCATCCCTGCACTTTATTGTCAAACTTCTGAGCAATTGTAACTAAAAGCCTTGTAATTGAGTGAGTTTTATGCATGCCTTGAGAGTGGAAAGGTTGTATAGGTCAACTGACTTGATCCATATAAAAAAACCCTAAAAACATTGTAAGTTACCAGGCATCCTCGAGCTACAACCTAGAGGAGTTTCTTGAAAAACATTGTAAGTTACCAGGCATCCTCGAGCTACAACCTAGAGGAGTTTCTTGGAGTGATAACGAATTGGCGCCGTTGCCGGGGAGAGGAGACTGAAGCTCAGCCTCCCTGGGAGATGACATAGATCCATGCTTTGATGATAGACAAAGCTTGGACACTATTGTGGTTGTAATCATCTATCTGGCGACTCCATTGATATAAGGTGGCTTCAAGAAGACCAAGTACCAGAGCAAACCTTAAGGGGCCGCCAACAACACCAGTTTCAGATCCAAAAGAAATTTTGAGAAGAGCTAGGGATTTACTAAGACAGACCAGCAGTGCTGCACAAAAAGCTGCATCAGGTATTTCAAGAAATCTTTTTGCTATTATTTCTTCTACTGAAATTCTTAATTCTCAAGAATTTTTAGATACATCAGAAAAATCTAGGGGTTGGGCATCTTCAAGCACTGTTGCTTGTGAAGATCCGATCCCTGGTGACTCCACTGGGATAAGTATACCACCACCTTCTCAGCAAGTATTTCCATCAGTGCTGCCTTCCTCAACCTTGTCCATACCCATTTCCAATATGGCTGCCCCTCAATTGACCAAGATGGAAAGGATCTTGGTAGCTAGGTATGCACCCCTAATTTTGCCAAATCCCCTCTCAGCCATGCCTACTGGGGATTATCTCAAGTATATGCCTAAGTTTACAAGGGAAGGGGATTTCACTGCTGAAGAATATCTAGAGGCATTTTACAACTATGATGAAAATATTGACATAGAGCAAGAAGATGTATGGACTAGGGTTTTTGTGCAAAGCCTAGATGGCCAGGCTAGGAAGTGGTTTAAGGAACTGTCTGTTGGATCAGTGGCAGGCATAGAAGCCCTAGATGATATTTTCCTAAAGCATTGGGGAGAAAGGAGAGACCACCTCTACTATATCACAAAATTCAGCAACCTGAAAAGAGAAAATGGGGAGTCTGTCTCCAACTTTACCAAGAGATTCAACAATATGTACAGCAAGATCCTTACTGAAATTAAGCCCACTGATACCTCAGCTAGGATAACTTATGCAAATGCCTTTGACTCTAACTTCTTCCTACTTCTCAGAGAAAGGAGGTCTGCCTCCTTATCACTCATGCAGGATGCTGCTCTGGAGGTAGAGTCAAACATTCTAACATCTTAGAAGGTCAAGGGGAAGATAGACAGGAAGAAGTATCCAACAAACCCTAGTGGGGCTTTTGCATCAGAGAACAAGATTGACAAAAAACTGTTAGATAACCTGACTGCTGAAATGTCTAAATTGAAGGACCAAGGACATCTACCTATGAGGGGTAAAGGGCCATGTGACTTTGCTCCTCGAAACCCTAATTTTGTTCTTTATAGAAGAGGAAATCCCCTAGTTCAGATTCTCAGAGAGGAATCAAGGGGAATATCAAAGAATAAGAGCTCCATTCCAAAATGTTGTATTTGAAGAAGAGCCAGAATTCATTGAAGAAGAAGGAGACGCTGAAGACAACATCCATTGCATGGAGGATGAGGTGGACTGTTCTTTTCTGACACAGGCAGAATATGAAGAAGCCTTAATTGATGAGCAGATCACTGAAGAGGTTGTCTATCAGGCTGATGGTCGGGGAGGTTACCAGCTGAGGTCTAGACTGCTTGCTCCTCTTAAGAAGAATGCTGTACCTGTCAAGCAGCCTGCTGCACCAGCTAGAAAGGTTGTTGTTTTACTAAAGAAGGTAGCTGTCACATCCAAAGCATTGGAGAAACCAACACCTTCAACCATACCTGATCAAGTCCAACTCAAACCTACAACTCATGAGGTAAGGTTTCTAGATAGGCTGCATTATTCTTTCAACCTTGAGTCTGAAATTCAAAAATTGAAAATCCCGTTCCCTTTAATTGAGCTAATGAAGAATGATGCATTCAAGTCCTCCATTCTGAATTCCCTTCAGCCCAAGGTGCATATTGACACTGACTTTGTGAACCTGCAAGATGACAAGCCTGTTGTAGACCTGGGCCCCATGATCGAAGAACTAAAGGACTCATGCCCACCATTCTACATATCCTTGAATATCCATGATAAAATCCTCCATAACTGCCTGCTGGATTCAGGAGTCTCTCATAACTTAATGCCAAAGGCTGTGATGGATGAACTTGGTCTCAGCATCACCAAGACCTACCATGATTTATTCTCCTTTGACTCCAGGAAGGTCAAGTGCTTGGGCCTCATCAAAGACCTGGTTGTGAACCTAACTCAGCTACCTTCGAAAGGCATCATGATGGACATTTTAGTGGCTGATATTCCTTTCAAAGTTTGGTCTCTTGCTGTCTCGGTCATGGAGCAAAAGACTAGGTGACACCCTTCAGATGGATCTCACATATGCCACCATTCCCATGTTTGGAGGAGAGACTAAGAGGCTGGATGATTCCCTGAATGATTCCCTGGCTGTCTCTGCAAGTTTGTTTGTTCCTCCTTTAGCCCCCAAGCTCACTTTTGATGTTTAGGTCAAGTACCGACCCTCTGTGCCAGATAATGTCAAATTTTGGAGGGTGTTTGAGAATGATGATGAGCTTAGTAAATTCCTGCAGTTAGTAGATGAATTCTTTGATATACACATAGACCAGGAAAACCTAAACATGGAGGAATCCAAACAGCTCAAGTTAAGAGATAAAGTGACTGATCAGAACATTGTCCAATTGCCCAGCAACTACATACCCCGAGGTCTAGTACCACTGGAAGAATTGTTTGATCACAATGACATCCCTTTCAAGCTTGCCAAAAAGGAGCTAGATCCTGCTAGCCAAGAGCAAAACATAGGGAGCCAAAGCCATCCTAAACTGATAAATCTGCCCACGGGGTTGAATGCTGATCAGAGGTCTAAATTTTGCAGCTTGATAAAAGAGTTTGCTGATGTTTTTGCCTTGAGAGTGGAAAGGTTATATAGGTCAACTAACTTGATCCACATCAGAAAACCCTAAAAACATTGTAAGTTACCAGGCATCCTCGAGCTACAACCTAGAGGAGTTTCCTGGAGTGATAACAAGATGAAAACTCTCAAGGTGGCTTGTTGTAAGTCCTATCCTCAAACAAGTATTTTTGAAACCAACATGAACACTTTTCAAAGCGGGTTTGTTTTTTTTCCACCTTTTTTATCTTCTACATTTAGTTTAATTTACTCACCAACGAAAATCGATAACTTTAGCCATAATTAGCTTGCCTTTCTTTTGTGAATTTGTAGTTAATTATACTTGTAGATAGAAATTGATTGGATTACACTAATTAATTGCGAGCTCTAGTTCATGTAATCAGCTGTGACTTCTAATTAAAATAGTTCCCCCCACATCGTCATTTATTGCTCGCTTTCTTTCTCTTAGCATTTCTTGGTTTTTCCCTAAAATCAAGTGGTTTGTCCATTCTCTCCTTTCTTGTTATGGTAGAATCATGCCGCCTTCAAGTTTTGCGCTACATTGCTAGGACACGAAGGGGACCTTCCAATCATCTCTTCCCGATTTCTTTTGCCTTCTTGGTAGCCTCCTTGAGTGACCTCGTCAATGACTAGATTCATCTAGGAAGATGTCTCTGGTAGGGCTCGACTCGAGATTACTTTTTCTAGATAAGTATAGTAGCTATGCCCTTTCTTCCTTTTCTCTCTTCCAAGATGTTGGTATTGATTGTCAGATCCTATAGACTGCCTCTTGCCATTTTCCTCTAGCCCTCGTATATTTTCCCTACTATCATGTCATCTCACTTCATGACTTGGCTAGATTTTCCTTATCATCACCCCATGTCACCTCTTGCATTGATTGTATTGGCCCTATTTTATCTACTATTTCTTTGTTTGTCCATACAATTACCTGTTTGTTGCATTTCTCTATGAGATTGGATGAAATTCCTCTCCATTGCGGAGGAAAATCGCGAACATCCTTGTTGCAGATAAACCACCCTTCATATGCAATCGTTTGTTGACACATCATGGGCTCCTGTATTCTAATAAATACAGGTATTCCTTTTTTGCACCTTATTTTTTTCGTTGTTTGGTATATATGGTAGACCTAGTATCATCAATGCATTGGATTGTATATTAGGATCGAGCATGTTTCGTAGGAAGGTTAGTTCCCTTGAATGTAATACAAGTTCAACATTGCATGTAAGGGCATAGAGCACAGATTAGACTATGCTTGTTGTTGTATTTGTAAGTTCGAAAGATATTCAGATGTATATTATCATTGTATATTATTGTGCCCCCATCAGAGATGTGTTTCCCTCCTTTTGGGATGTCATTATTATTTATGGTCATTAAGGTAAACCCTCTGTTGTAAGTCAGGAAAATAGTTTCAAAAATAAATAAAGGAAAATGTACTTATGAGTATTTCTAGGCAGGTCGGCCCCAAAGAGGTTACCTGTCCGACCTAGTCAATTGAGTAAGCCGGTCAACAAAAGGATATAAATATGGAGGCACCCTCCTCATTTGATACACACTCTCACAGTTTCTAATGTGCGCTTTAGGAGAGAGAGGATGAAGAGGATGAGACAGAGTTGCAAGAGACACCTTATTCTTGGGTTTTTCCATCTTGTGATATTGTCTTCGTGACGGAACTATTTCGAGGAAGTTTGCGGGGTTTTCTCCTTTATGGTTTCCTCGATGAAAATATTTGTTTCTTGTGTATCTTATGCATCTTGGCTATCATGTTGTGCTTGTTATTCTTTCAAATAAAGATCCTAATGAAATGAATGTATAAAAGCTAACATGGTATCAAAGCCACTTTGAAAGATGACACTGTGGAGCCGAAATACTGGTACAATGGCAGCTATTGGAAATTAGGGTTTCATGCTTGAAAACCCTAGAAGACAAAATCTAGTCATTTTGGTACTTTCTTGTCACGTCCCCTCCCCCCATCTCGTCAATGGAGAGGATGCGACTACACTGTTGTTGTCTATCAAACCGGGCATCTAGCCCCATGAACATCATCAAAAGATGCATTGAATAAAAAATACATATACAGATGCATAATACATGTAAATATACAACGGAAGCAAATACATTTCAACACATTCATAATGTTCATAATAAATCATAAAGCAAATACATTGCACAATTAACACAAGAAAATACTTATCTTGAGAAGTAGCTGTCTTGCAACTAGCTATGTCGTTGCAACGTTCCACCCAACCATATGCTAGTTGTGGTCATCAATCTCTCAGCACAACTGCCACCCCTAAGCTGGGCATAATTTCCACAAGGAACTAGAGAACAACAGGCTCACACATAGCCAAATACACATAAAAGTTCAGCCAAGCCAATCTACAGTTGGGTTTATCAGGCTGCTAAGGAAGTGGAAAAGTAGAATTGCTAAGCTAGTGAGCTCAAGCATAGAGCTATGGACACCTGCACCAGATCTATGTACCTTGGCATCCACAATACCTACACATCAAACACAAGGAAGTATTCCCTTCGCTGTTACACAGTCCCTCAGGCCATACCTTCCCTTCCAATGCTCTTCAGGGTGTGCATAGAAAATTTGCCAGCCCCTCCAGATTTGTCTGTGAGCTTCCTCTCTTCACTAGGTTTATCAAGCCAATTCTGGGCCTCTTCCACTCCTAAGTCTTTCAGAGTAAAACATGGATGCACACAACAACAAACACAAGTGCTGGGTCTGAGAAAAACGTCATGGGCAACCAAAAACAAAATTGCAGATGGGGAAATCAACCCTGCGTGAGCAATTCGTTTTCAGAAACGTTCTTGGGCACTACAGGAGCAAAATCGGCCACCCCAAACCCCCAAATCGTGAATCTCTGCTGCACATTCACTCAACAATACAAAAACGGATTTTTGGGTATGGAAAAATGAGGAAAACAACAGAAATCGTGAAGGAAAATGCCCCAGCTGCTCTAGTTGCGTGAGGAAAATGTTAAATTTTCATATGTTTAGCTAAGACATCAGTATTTCATTTCATTTTCATAACAAAAGCATATAAACAGGGTCACTGAAAGATAGACAAGCACAACCATACAAAAGGAACACAAAGATTTATCCTGGGAAAACCTTAAAGGGAAAAACCCAACAAAAGCTTCCTCAATATAGATGCCCCAAAAAGATAAAAGATAAAACCAGCAAGGAGATCAAATCCTGATCCTCCTCCTTCTCTAGCTACTTCTCTTCTCCACTAATGCGCTACACAAGTGAGAGTGTGTGCTCTAAATGAGGAGAGCTACACCTCTATTTATATTCATTCGTTCACTTCAATTAACTCATTCGACATGTAGGCTCTAGTTACATATGTAGGCTCAAGTAACCACACTGGGGTGCTAATGACCCACCTTTACAATTAGAGGGGACAACCTCATGACTCTTATTAGTTCTTCCGATTAGAAGCATCGGGGTAGAAGATAATACAAGTGGTTCTCCTGATAGGACCATCGAGGACCACAAAAGATACATATAGAATATTCTTCGAAGTTACAATATTTCAACACTCCCCCTTAACGAGAAGGGTATTTTACAACAACATCAACAACAACAATAGTAGGAGAGAAATAGAGGACATCATCAACATCATCAGGGTAACACATCTATAAATCATTGGAAGCTTTTCAACATTATGTAGTCTTCATCTTCAATCTTCAATCTTCATCATCATTAATACTTTGACTGCTTCGATCAGCAACATCTTCAACACTTTGACCTTTCGATCAACAACATCATCTTCAGCACTTTGACCTTTCGATCGGCATCATCTTCAGCACTTTGACCTTTCGATCAGCAACATCTTCTTCAGCACTTTGGCCTTTCGATCAGCAACATCATCATCATACTCTGATCTTTCAATCAGACTCACCATTATCATCAACCTTTGATCTTTCGATCAGAACCATCATCAACCGAACAACATCATACTCTAACATCAACTCATCATCATATTCTGATCTTTCGATCAGAGAACATCATCATCAGCAGCAACAGCATCATCATCATATTCTGATCTTTCGATCAGAGAACATCATCATCATTAGTAACAGCATCATCATCATATTCTGATCTTTCAATCAGAGAACATCATCATCATCAGCAACTTCTAATCTTTCGATTAGAGAACATCATCATCAGCAGCAACATCTGATCTTTCGATCAGAAACATCATCATCATCATAAAAACATCAACATCATCAAAACATCAACATGATCCTTCCTTTTGGAATTACAGGATTTAGGTCTTTACGGAGTTACCAATGATCCTTCCTTTCGGAATTACGGGATTTAGGTCTTTACGGAGTTACTAACGATCCTTCCTTTCGGAATTACAGGATCAACACATTTGTGGAACTCAGACAATCCTTCCTATTGGAATTACGGGATCAACACATATGTGGAACTCAGACAATCCTTACTATTGGAATTATGGGATCAATTCAATGATCCTTCCTTTCGGAATTACGGGATTTAGGTCTTTACGGAGTTACTAAT
>LPNX010129807.1:105996-147258 GCA_001517045.1 Pseudotsuga menziesii | reverse complement strand
TTCCTATTGGAATTACGGGATCAACACATCTGTGGAACTCAGACAATCCTTCCTATTGGAATTACGGGATCAATTCAATGATCCTTCCTTTCAGAATTACTGGATTTAGGTCTTTACGGAGTTACTAATGATCCTTCCTTTCAGAATTACAGGATCAACACAGATGTGGAACTCAGACAATCCTTCCTCTAGGAATTACGGGATCAACACATCTGTGGAACTCAGACAATCCTTCCTCTAGGAATTACGGGATCAACACACGTTCTCGAGTACCGAAGTCACCGGATCCGTTCTGAACCGAAGTTCAAGGATGACACAATCCTACCACATTCACGGGGACCAAGATCTCTGGATACATTTTGAACCGAGGTTCAAGGATGATGCAATCCACCACTTTCACGGGGGCAGAGACCTCCGGATACATTTTGAACCGAGGTTCAGGGATGATGCAATCCTAACACTTTCACGGGGGCTGAGACCTCCGAATACATTTTGAACCGAGGTTCAGGGATGATGCAATCCACCACTTTCACGGACGCCGAGACCTCCGAATACATTTTGAACCGAGGTTCAAGGATGATGCAATCTTACCACTTTCACGGGGGCCGAGACCTCCGGATACATTTTGAACTGAGGTTCAGGCATGATACAATCCACCACTTTCACGGTGGCCGAGACCTTCGGATGCATTTTGAACCGATGTTCAGGGATGATGCAATCCCAGCACATTCACGAAGACCGAAGTCACCGAATCTATTTTGGACAGATGTCCCGAGATGATACAATCCCTCTTCATTCTCGAGGACCGAGGTCTCCGGATCACTTTAGGGCAAGTGCCCAGGGATGATACAATCCCACTGCAACATTACTACTCCCCCTTTCGAGGAAGGTCTTTTCGAACAACACTAAGCTTGTCTCGAAAGTGTTCGAACTTTACCCGAGACAGAGGCTTCATCCGTACATCATCATTCAAACCATCATCATCTACATCTTCAGTATGTGAATACTGAACTATCACCATATGTATCTCCAGTATGTGAATACTGAAAGCATCATCATCTATATCTTCAGTATAGAAATACGGAATCATCATCATCTGCATCTACAGTATGTAAATACTGAAACATCATCTATATCTTTAGTATGGGAATACTGAAACATAATCATCTACATCTTATCTCGTATGTAGAAATACCGAATTTTTATGTGTTACAATCAGAACACAGGGTTCTCTGTCATCACAAATCTGGTTATCACATAGAATCATTGTAGTATCCATCTTCAGGTCAAAGAGACCTGTTATCAGCTTCCGAAGCCATATGACTTCACAACTTAGCAGAGCAATCTGCTATGTATTTTGCTTCAGCCGTGCTACGAGAAACACTGGACTGTTTCCTACTAAACCATGAACTCATAGTAGACCCCAAACAAAAGCATCTACCTAATGTGCTTTTCCTGTCTGAGATACTTCCAGCCCAATCTGTATCTGTGTAGCCATACAATCTATACTCATGGCTACCATCATAGTATAGACCAAAGTCTATAGTCCCTTTCAGATATCTCATCACATGTTTTGCGGTTACTAGGTGAACCCGTCTTGGTTGAACAAGATATTGACTTAAGGTGTTCACAGCAAAACAAATGTCTGGTCTGGAATTTGTTCAGTACATTAATGACCCAATGATCTGTCTGTAATAAGTCACATCCACTAACTCTGATGTGTCATCAGCTAACAGCTTCAGGTTGGAGTCCATGGGTGTGGCCATGGATTTGCATTCCAACATATTGAATCTCTTCAATATCTCTACCGCATACTTTCCTTGGTTGAGAAAGATTTCTTCTGAACTTTGTCATATTTCCAGACCTAGGAAATAGTGCATTAACCCAAGGTCTTTCATCTCAAATTTTTCTACTAGTTTTTTCTTGCTTTCCATGATCTGTTTCTCCTTCCCTGTCAGGAATAAGTCATCCACATATAATAACAGGATGACAGGTTCATCTTCTACAACCTTGAGATAAAGGTTAGGATCCGCTTTACTGTTGGTAAAGCCCATAATTGACAGGAAACTGTCTATCCTTCCATACCAAGCTCTGGGAGCTTGCTTCATGCCATAGAGGGCCTTCTTCAACTTACATATATGAGTCCATCTGTCTTCAACTTCAAATCCTTTCGATGTAAAACTCTTCCCCAATCATACCATTAAGGAAGGATTGTCTTTACTTCATCAGGGAAGCAACTACCATCATAGTTCTGAAGGAAGTGTACCTTGCTTCCTGGAGTAAGTGTCTCTTCAGAATTAATTCCCTCTTTCTTATAGAAACCTCTAGCCACAAGTCTTTCCTTACTTCTATCAGCGACATATTTTATCTTGCAAATCAATTTGTAAGATACCACATTCTTGCTTTCTGGTTTGAGTACTATATCCCAAACATCATTCTAGTATTCTTTTATCATAACATCTTCCATGAGTTCATCTTGTCAGATCATCAACATATCCTAGTCTTCTGCATTCAACTTTGAAGGTTGGAACCCAAAAGTCTCGATCCATCAGGAAGCTGTCCATCATGTCGTACCGTGTCGAACTCAGATATATTCTGTAGTCACTCCCCTTGAAGTGGAGTATTATCTTCCTTCTTCATTCTATATAGGTGGTTCTATGCTTGATATATACTGGTCAATAGAGTATGTCATGTCATAGTCTATTCTTTCTGAGGCAAATCACGAACCTTGCTTTGTACACTTGTTCTTGTATATCCATATGGAGGATACTACATACTTTCCTTTATGTCTCGAAATCATATCATATACATCATTCCCCATGATCAACTGTTATAGCATTCTTTTCTTCATCTTGAGTTATCTCTCATACCCATGGTAGTCTTCATCCTTCGAGGTGGATTTACCGCTCTTTGAAGCTCTTTCTTTCGTCATGGTGTCTCTGACCTTGGGAGCTTCAGATTCATGTTTATTGAATTGTCATCACTTGTTCTTTGGAACAAGTCTCATCCTTCTTTTCTTGTAGGAGGTTGTACAGGACCTTTCCTACAATTCAAATGCACCAATTGCATGGTTAGAACTATTTCATAAATCATATGCATATCGACAAATTCTTATGCATCATGCAACTGTTTAACCAATACAACCTTCATCCATATCTCATAGAAACTTTCTAGACTAATCCAATATGTCAGCAAAGAGGTTTGATAAGTAGCAATGGAGAGTTGTATAGCACCATGAGCTACTTACCCATCACATGCATATTAGTAGTATACAGTCATTAATGCAAACAATCTATCATGCATAACATATCAACTGAATATAATCAAATGTAAAACAATATCATGAAATAACAATTGAATACTTATCTTTTATTTGTTTCGTGGGTAGACTCCATCTTGATCATTCTACTTTATCATCATTTCTTATCCAAATGATAAGATGGATAAGAGGTTCATCAAGAATTGAGTTCTTCATATTCCTCATCGCTTGAGGGATCTTCTTTGAATAGTGATAGCTTGATCTTCAATTTGCTCCCATCTTTCTTCTTCTCTTCTTATGAGACGAGCTTCTTCTTCTTCCCAAAGTCAACTGAAAGTAATCACTTTCTTCTGGCACACATTCCTCGCATGAATGAATCCCATGATCGTGGGAGGCCATTCAAGGTCGCTATCACCACTTCTGCATTCTCTGCTTCTTCTTCTACTGCTTCAAGATGTTATACATTCTGGATCTTCACATTCTTCAACTGTTTTCTCAAATCCATCTTCTGAATTATGTTCTTATCTTCAAATAGCTTGATCAAGAAATCAAACATCTTCGGTGTTTTTAGGAAAGACACTTGTGGTACAAGTTGATCCGTGATTGAATCAACAGTGATCTTCTTGGCCTTGATCAAGTTCTTCTTGTGTAAGGCTTTGAGGCTCATCTCCCTCTAGAACTGGAACCTCTCTACTCATGTAGGTGTCTAATTCATTTTCTTCAGAGAGATCAAATACTTTCATGCTTGGAAGTTTTCAACTTCACCAAGCTTATCATCAAGCTGATGTGATAGATCACTTTGAAATGAGAACCTCAAATGCAAATAGCAAAAGATTAGATCTTACCGATTTGAGGTGTCCGTCCTGCTTCCAAAGCTGGCTGATCTAGGGTTTGTTAGAGAAACCCTAATTTTCAAAACTTGGAATCTTTCAGATCTGATTGGATAGAAATATAGATCTCTTCAAATGGAGCTGTCCAATGTACTCCTTTTCTGAAAACAGTGGAGGGAAGCTCCTGGAACAGGAAGCCCTGGTTTTTCAATTTCTTCTACAGAAATTCCTGTTACTGTTTCTGTGATATCTCCAAAATTACTGCTCCTCTATGTTTGAAATTTCGCACTGAGGTAAAATCGCATGTCCCTGATCCAACACCACAAGTTGCATCAGAATTGGTTTCACCAATTTGGATTTATGATCATTTTCCCAAGGTGACCTGTTATAGGACTGTTCAGAACAGTGAAGTTGTACGGCATGCCATGTGTCACTGGTTCATCTTCAGGTTTTGAAATTCGGACCACAGAAAGTACAGTCCGTTCTATTTCTGTAACATCTTCAAGAATTCCATTTGGACCTATGTAGCCCAAGCTATAGCAATTTTCCCTAGGTGTCCTGTTTAGGGATGAATTCTGGAAGAGGCTGGAACCCTAACTTGGAGGGATCATATCTCCTAGAATATAGCGAATCTGAGGCTGAAGTTGGGACACAGTGTTCATCAGGATTTTATCTTCGATCTCTGCAATTTTTAGCTCTTGAACCTTCGCCAATATTGGGATATAGCGAATATACCAAAACTTAGCAGTTTTAGTATTTAGGGTTTTTCTAGCTCCAAGTCAAACTAGGGTTTGACTTTCCTGGAGTTTCACCCAACCAAAAATCTTGATCCAGGTCTCTAAACTTCGATTTTGATGAGGAGAGAAATCCTATGTTGGGCTCACTCAAAAATTCTTCTTCTACAAGCAGCCTTAATTTCCCACACGGAAAACTAAAAATGCTCGGAATCGAATTCCGCTTCGACAGAAAGATGTGCCCTTCAATGGAGAGTCATCCTAGCCTTCTTTTGCTGATCGATTGTGAAGAGAGAACCAAAAAGTAAGAAGCCCTAGATTCTGTAGCTACATAATGTCTTCTTTTAAGGGTGGCTCTGATACCATGTTAAATTTTCATATGCTTAGCTAAGACATCAGTATTTCATTTCATTTTCATAACAAAAGCATATAAACAGGATCACTAAAAGATAGACAAGCACAACCATACAAAAGGAACACAAAGATTTATCCTGGGAAAACCCTAAAGGGAAAAACCCAGCAAAAGCTTCCTCAATATAGATGCCCTAAAAAGATAAAAGATAAAACCAGCAAGGAGATCAAAGCCTGATCCTCCTCCTTCTCCAGCTACTTCTCTTCTCCACTAATGCGCTACACAAGTGAGAGTGTGTGCTCCAAATGAGGAGAGCTACACCTCTATTTATATTCATTCGTTCACTTCAATTAACTCATCCAACATGTAGGCTCGAGTTAATCATGTAGGCTCGAGTTACACGTGTAGGCTCAAGTAACCACACTAGGGTGCTAATGACCCACCTTTACAATTAGAGGGGACAAACTCATGACTCTTATTAGTTCTTCCGATTAGAAGCATCAGGGTACAAGATGATACAAGTGGTTCTCCTGATAGGACCATCGGGGACCACAAAAGATACATATAGAATATTCTTCGAAGTTACAATATTTCAACAGAAAATGAAAGACATGGATGAGGAATGGAATGGGCAGACATTTGTGGGTGTTTACTTGCCCAACAAGGAAAAATTCGTTTTTCCAAAACTGATGGCTTCCCCAATATGAATTTTGACAGCCATACTCCCTTCCCCAAGGCATTAACTACCTCAACCAAGTTTTGGAAGAAATAAATGATTGGGGACAAAAGACAAAATGGGTAGTTGAGAGATTTATGGGTTCTCCCCTTGACATTCGGCTCAACCCTATTGGCTCAAAGGTTTGAATATTTTCCCTCCCTATTCTTTGTGAAATCATGCCCCCATCTCTTTGTTGCATTGACATAGCTAGTTGTGGGTATTTTTATTAAATTGCATATTTATATGATGTCCCAATTTTTAATGTGCCTAGCTAGCACGAAAACCATAGGTATCAATTTTAACTACCGATACATAAAACGCTAAATCCATGGTGGGGCCTTGGCCTTGAGCTCCTCACCATGATTTAATAATGGTATTTACATCATATACAAATTTAATGCAATGGGATCAAAATCGGGATATTACATTTCTTTATAACTCGAGATTGGAGAAGGCTCATGAGCTGAAACTTGGACAGGCCGAAGATGAAATCTTGATGTACCTTTTGTGCGAGTTTCAGCCTCAGATTCACTATATATGATTCCTCTAAATCAGGGTTTCATCTTCCTCCAGAATCCAGTCTTAAATAGGTGACCTAGGGATAATTGCTATATCTCGGTCTAGGAAGGTCCAAATCGAATTTCGAAAGATGTTGCAGATAGGGCACGGATTGTAGTTTTTTGTGGTCCAAGTTTCAGACCCCGAAGGTGAAACAATGAGATGTGGCAGTCCGTACAAGTTCACTATGTTGAACTATTCTTCAAACAAGTAACCTTGGGAAACTTAGCATAAGTTCCGCTTGGTGAATCCAATTCTGCTCTAACCTTTGGGGTTGGAATGAAGACAGACCAGGCTATCTCAGGACGAAGGTTCAGATTTTGAGGAGCAAAAATTTCAGAGATACAACATAATCAATATCAGACAATTCTGTAGAAGAAATTGGAAAAACTAGGGCTTCCTAGTTCAAAATCTTCTGTCCACAAACTGTCAAGAAAAGAGGGCTAGGCTAACTCGCCATAAAAGGGCGCATATTTTGGTAAAAGCAAAATCAAATTTGCAAAAGTTTCAACTTTTGACTATGGGACACTACGGTAAGAAACTAGGGCATCACGTTTCAGAGGCTTCCCACCATAGTTTTCAGAAAATGAGTGCATTGGATAACTTGCCTTCAAGAGGCAAATCTTCCTATCCAATCAAAAGTTTGAAATTCCAAGTTTGGAAAATTAGGGTTTCTTTGACAAACCCTAGTCGATTTGCGAACTCTGGAACCAGGTTGGGCACCCTAAATTGGTAAGATCTATATCTCTGCTATTTCCCTTTCAAGTTCTCATTTCAAAATGACACATCACACCCATCTTGATGATAAGCTTGGTGGAGTTGACAAATTCCAGGCATGGAATTATAGGATCTCCCTGATCCTTGAAGAAAATGAATTGGATCAGTATATCAGTGAGGAAGTTCCAGAGCTAGAGGGAGATGAGGCTAAGGCTATCCATAAGAAGAACTTGATCAAGGACAAGAGAATCATTACAGATTCTATTAAGGATCACCTCATCCCTCATGTGTCATCCTTGAAGACACCTAAGGAAGTATTCGATGCTTTGTCGAAGTTGTTCGAAGGAAAGAACATCAATCAATAGATGACATTGACGAATCAACTAAAAAACGTGAAGATACAAAACTCATAGACTATGCAATTCTACTTCACAAGGGTTGCTCAAATCAAGGAACAACTTGAAGCAGTCGAAGAGAATGTGGAAGAAGGAGAGATTGTTATGCCCACCTTGAATGGTCTCCTAAGATCATGGGATTCATTCATTCAAGGAATATGTGCTAGAAGGAAGTTGATTACCTTTAGAAGACTCCGAGAAGAGTGGAAACAAGAAGAAGCTCGACTCATAACAAGAGAAGAGAAGATGGGAGCAATTGAAGATCAAGCTCTCATAATTCACACCAGAAGAAATAATAGAAAGAAGGATCTTCATCACAACAGAAGGAAGGACCATCATCACACAAGACAAGAAATTCAATAGAGATCCTTCCAATATTAGATGCTAAACTTGTGATGAGGAGGGACACTACTCCAGAGACTATCCCAGGAACAAAGGCTGCTCCAAGAAAAAGTCAAACAAGAAAATACATGCTCACACCGTTGAAGATGATGAACCAACTAATAAAAGATTTAGAGAAGAAAAAGAGGATTCCTCAAGTGATGAGGAATATGTACTTTAATCTAGAAGAATTCTACTGATGAAGACAAAGATCATATTGTTATCCATCTCAGTATTTGGATATGAAGGAATGCAGTTGTGAATGAAGAAGTGACACTCAGATTCAGAAGCAATACACAGTCCCATGTGAGCTATGGTATAGAAGACTTGCTTAAGCATGAGTAATACAGACACGGGTTTCTAGAATCAAATGATGAAATAGAACACATTGTCAAAGACTCCAATTATTCTTGCAAGGACATAAGGATCAAGAGGGAGTCCACCTACCAAAAAAACAAAGATAAGTGTTTAATTGTCATTTCATGTATATCTACTTACTTAAATGATATTGTTTAGTTGTGTACATAGTTATATTCAATTGATGTATTATGCATGATTGTGTGTTTGAATCTATGAACGGTATACTATTGAATTGCATAAGATGGGTAAGTAGCCGATGGTGTTGTACAACATTCCATTACTACTTATTTAGAATGAAACCTCTTTGCTAACATATTTGGAGTATTGCACACTCTTAATGATGTTCTGGTAGAGATGTAAGGCATCTAGAAAGTTACAAGATATGGATGTATTTTGTAGCATTGGCTAAGATAGTTGCATGACTGTATGACATATATCTTTATGCATTAGAATTTGTCACTACTATTATGTTTGGAAATTATGAAATGTTTCTAATTATGAAAGATCGTGCACAATCACCTACAAGGAAAGAAGGATGAGACTTGTTCCGAAGAACAAATGGCGACAGTTCAGCTAGAAGATTCACTCCAACAAACATACATGAAGAGGAACCTGAAGCTCCTAGGGTCAAAGACACCGTGGCGAAAGAAAGAGTTTCAGAAGATTATAAAGAATCATGATATAACCAAATCACAGAAAGCGGTAGATCCACCTCGAGAGATGAAGACCATCTTGGGCTCAAGAAATCATCCAAGATGAAGAAAATTATGACGGGACTACCAAAGAAAGCAAGAGGCCTCGAACACGCTCCAGTTATGTGGTACTGTTGAGTGACATCATTGATGTAGATACTTCCAACTATGAAGAAGCAACCAAAAAGAAATGGAAGAAGACTATGATCAAAGAGTGCCAGTTGATCATGAAGAGTCATGTCCAGGATGCAGTTCCGAGACCTGAAGAGAAGTCCCTAGTGTTTTCCATGTGGATCTACAAGATTAAGGAGATGGCAGCATCGAGGAATACAAAGCAAGGTTTGTGGTTTCTCTCAGAAAGAGGGAAGAGACTATGGCATGACATACTCCATTGGCCAGACACACATCTCCAGTGAAGTAGAAGTGTATATCGAACAAAGAACTACATGTGCACAGAAGGCTTTGTACGAGCTTAGAAGGCACCCATGGATAAGCACATACAGTTACATGAGGAGCTTGAAGATAACCTAGAGTGATGGAGGTCTCAACCTTTGTTACAAGGTTGAAGATGGAGGACGACAAGCTCACAGATGGGTTCAAGAGGAACTTTCAACAAAGTTCGAGATAGAGGATACATAGAAGATCAGTAGCAGAGGAAGCTACTTGTCACTCTAGTACATAATGTTCCGTTATATAGAGTACAAAATGCAGAGGAAGGATGATGCTCCACGTGAGAAGGAGTGACTGCAAAAGATCTCCAAGTTCGAGAATATTGACATGGTACAGTAGGATGCACATCTTCCTAATGGATTTAGGCTTTACTAAGAGTAAATCAGATTCCAACCTTTACTTTAAGGTTGAAGGTAGAAGACTAACATATGTCAATGATCTATTTCTGACAGGAGAGGATGAACTCATTGTAGATGCAAAGAGGAATCTTGCTACTGAGTTCGAGATGAAAGAGCTAGGGATGATGCACTACTTCTTAGGCATGGAGGTGTGGAAGAGTACAAATGGGATTTTCCTTGGTCAAGGAAAGTATGCAGTATGCTGAATTGCAAGGTGAAAGCCACACCTATGGCATCGAACTTGAAGCTACTGTGTGATGCTTCATTAGAGTCGGTTGATGCCACGATGTATCGTCAGATGATTGATGCCATTTATTGCAAGGTCCTAATTGAACATCCCCTTTAACATTCATACAGATGCGTCAAACAAAGCATTGGGAGTAGTCCTAGGACAAAAATAGCTTTAAGACGACCTATATGCCATTTAAGATATTAGCGGAAATATTGTAGTTAGTCAAAACCATAGAACTTTTCCCTTACAAATCCTTGAGAACTAGCAGCAAGTTTAATTCTACATAGGAGCAAAAACTGATAGACGTCCTTAGAGCCCATAGTTCTACCTTTACTTACGACTCAGTGATATGTGAGGTGTTCATATCTTATATATAAAAACATAACATGGACTTAAAAATGATTTTTTTGCAATCAGGTAGCCACAGAGAAGAATGAACCCTGCACTCAATGAGAACTAAACTTCAAAATCTATTAGATGCAGGAATCATTTACCCTATCTCAGAGAGTGAGTGGGTGTATCCTTTGGTTATTGTTCCCAAGAAAGGAGGGAAATGGATAATATGTGTAGCTCTAGGAGAACTTAAAAGGGCCACTAGAAAGGATTAATTCCCCTTACCATTTATTGACCAAGTCTTAGATGCTTTATCTGGCAAAAAATATTTATCCTTTAAATAAAGATGGATTTAATGGATACAACTAGATTGAAATAAGCCGTTAAGACCAGCACATGACAGATTTCACTTGCCCTTGGGGTACATTTGCTTAGAGGGTCCTCCATTTGGATTGTGCAATGTCCCTGCTACCTTTCAGAGGTTTTATTTAGCATATTGTTTGACCTAGTTCATGAATGTGTAGAGATTGACATAGATGAATTCACTGCTTATGGGAATACATTCAGAGAAGCACTGAAAACCTTTTTTCAATGAGTTACAATGTTGCACATGCATATCTCCCTAAGTGATTAAAATGCTTTATTTTAATGGAAGAAGGCATACTCTTAGGAGACCACATCTCTGCCTTTTTAATCAAGGTAGACCTTGCTAAAGTGGCTATCATACATGATCTACCAGAGCCCCAAAAGCAAAAGTATGTGAGGATTTTTTTTGGTAACGTTGGATATAATAGGAGGTTCATAAAAGACTTCAGTCAAATTGCAACATCCCTGTTAAAACTCCCTTCTATGAATACTGAGTTTTTGTGAACAACGGATCACCAAAAGGAATTTTAACACATAAAGGAGAAATTGGTCACAACCCCGGTATTGCAAGGTCCTAATTGAACATCCCCTTTAACATTCACACAGACGCGTCAAACAAAGCGTTGGGAGTAGTCCTAGGACAAAAATAGCTTTAAAACGACCTATATGCCATTTAAGATATTAGCGGAAATATTGCAATTAGTCAAAACTATAGAACTTTTCCCTTACAAATCCTTGAAAACTAGCAGCAAGTTTAATTTTGCATAGGAACAAACACTGATAGACATCCTTAGAGCCCAAAGTTCTACCTTTGCTTAGGACTCGGTGATATGCGAGGTGTTCATATCTTATATATAAAAACATAACATGGACTTAAAAATGATTTTTTTGCAATTAGGCAGCCACATAGAAGAATGAACCCTTCACTCGATGAGAACTAAACTTCAAAATTTATTAGATGCAGGAATCATTTACCCTATCTCAGAGAGTGAGTGGGTGTATCCTCTGGTTATTGTTCCCAAGCAAGGAGGGAAATGGATAATATGTGTAGCTCTAAAAGAACTTAAAAGGGCCACTAGAAAGGATTAATTCCCCTTACCATTTATTGACCAAGTCTTAGATGCTTTATTTGGCAAGAAATATTTATCCTTTAAATAAAGCCCTTAAGACCAGGACATGACAGATTTCACTTGCCCTTGGGGTACATTTGCTTAGAGGGTCCTCCATTTGGATTGTGTAACATCCCTGCTACCTTTCAGAGGTTTTATTTAGCATATTGTTAGACCTAGTTCATGAATGTGTAGAGATTGACATAGATGAATTCACTGCTTATGGGAATACATTTAAAGAAGCACTGAAAACCTTTTTTCAATGTGTTACAATGTTGCACATGCATATCTCCCTAAGTGATTAAAATACTTTATTTTAATGGAAGAGGGCATAGTCTTAGGACACCACATCTCTGTGGTTATCATACATGATCTACCAGTGCCCCAAAAGCAAAAGTACGTGAGGATTTTTTTGGTAACGCTAGATATTATAGGAGGTTCATAAAAGACTTCAGTGAAATTGCAACATCCTTGTTAAAACTCCCTTCTATGAATATTGAGTTTTTGTGAACATCGAATCACCAAAAGGAATTTTAACACATAGAGGAGAAATTGGTCACAACCCTGGTATTGCAAGGTCCTAATTGAACATCGCCTTTAACATTCACACAGATGCGTCAAACAAAGTGTTGGGAGTAGTCCTAGGACAAAAATAGCTTTAAGACCTATATGCCATTTAAGATATTAGCGGAAATATTGCTAGTGCGGAGCTTAATTACTCAGTCACGGAGAAACATTTCTTTTTACTATCCTACGCAATTTAGAAATGCAAAAATTACATCACTGGTTATAAAATTGTTGCACATACGGATAATTGATCTATTAAGTATTTTATGAACACACCGTTATTGAATGGCAGAAATATTAGATGGTTATTATTAGTGCAAATGTTTTATCGAACCATTCTTGATAAGCCTGGCAATCAGAGTGTTGTTGCATATTTTTGTTTTATCCGGGATGACTAATAATGCAGATGAGGAAGTTATTTATAATTCATACCTGGATGAACACCTGTTTGCTATCTCATTGCAAACCTCGGTTTGCCTACATAAACAACTATCTAGCAACGAGAGGATTTTTTAAGTACTTGGAATAAAAGAATGTTGCAAAATTGTAATAAATAGTGCCTCATTCACTTGGATAAAATAAAGGTATACAAGGAGCGAAGCGAAGCCGCTCGACTAAACAACCCTGAGCATATAACCCCCCTAGGAAAATGGCCAAGATTTGAGCTCGAAACCTTGACTTGAGAACTCTGAATCGCTGCTGCATATAGCTAACAAAGTGACACAACTCTCCCATTATTATTGAAACCAGGAGAGTGCTTTTTCTACGTAATATATCTTCAGAGGACATTTATGCCAGCACTCAACGACTTCATTCATATCTTAAGAGGGATCTAATTACCCTATTTTCATAGGGTTCTTAAGCAAGGGAGAGGGCTTGCTATATAGATAATGGAGGCCGAGGCCTTTAGGTCGAGGGAGAGTAAGGAATGGTACGAAGGGGTCATCCATGAACCAATATCCGCATCCGCCAATCGATGGGAGGGATCCTTGTATAAATACTATTTGACTATGTGTAAAACCCAATAATATTTAAACTAAGCCACTCTTCCTAGATTGGATCGACTGTTGCCTTGAGAGATCCAACTCCTGTCAATTCATGAGCGAAGCAAAGCAGTTGAGACGTTTCCCCATGTTGCAAGATCCAGTCCACTCCTCGATTTCGAGAGCTATTTGGTTACCCACCTTAATAAAAAGAAAGTGATTTGAGGAAAGATAGTTGTGGTCAATGGGATAATGGGCCCCAGAGCAGCGAGCAAGGTCATCTTTCCTCTTTCGTCGTTCCTCGCACCTCAGCCGCGATCAAGAAAGAAGGCCAGACTCAACTAAGCAATTGTGCCAGACTATTTTATTTATCTTACCAATTATAGTTCAGGACAACTATAATTAGCAACTGGGGCAGGAGAGCAGGCGAACATAGGTGCATTAAAGCACCGAAAAAAGAGACCCCATATAGCTTTCAATTAAATCAAACATCCCAATTGATCTATCCCGCATCAAGCATTCCTTGATTGAGGTCGAGGATTGTGCCAGACTAACTAAACTAAAAAAGCGCAGAAGAGCTTTCGATAGATACAAGGCTCGAATCGGGATTCATACATTGATATCGACATGAACCCATGAATAAGGCAGTTTTTTAAACCTTATCAAATATAGATAGAGGGTGAGAATATAGATGAGCGGTTGGTATTAGCTGGTAGAGGGTTATTGCGATTGATGTATGAAGGCGGAAGGGTTATTGCAATTGATGTATCAAGGGCGGAAAGGGTTATAGGCAATTGATGTATCAAAGTTGATGCGCTACGAGGCTATTCGCTATTCTATTCATTAGCGGGAATAATAAATATATCCTCGTCTGGAACTCTTATTCCCGGTAAGAGTTGGCATAAGAAATCTATCCCTAGTGGTTTATATCCCTTTTAGCACAAGTGTGGCAATTCATAACGTTGATATAGCGAATAACCTACCTGATCTTGCCTAACTTGCTCTATAGAATTCAAGTCCAGCTAACTTGTTAAAAGATATACTCCAACCTCTACTCACCCTGCTGCTCTTAACCTCCAACCAATCCAATCTATGAGGAAAGCTTAGTACACAAAACTTGCTACCTGACCAACTAAGGTACAAGCAACAATATTAAAAGCAATGTACGGTAACCCGCTCTGCCCTGATTTGGTTTCTAGCCTTGTATAGCCTCTGGTTTGGTTGAGACCCATCTATAAAAAGCTATCTCAAAGAAGACTACAAGGAAGTGTGGTTGTTGCCCCTTCCACCTCCTAATGCAAGGTAACCAGGTCCTCCCTCCTCCAGAAGATACAGAAGGTAATTATCTAGAGATTTCGGGTAGCCCAATGTAACTAACTATAACTACTGGAGGGGTTATCCCATTGTAACTAACTGGGTAGCCAGTTTATTAGGTCAAAGGTAGGGTCACCACAACATTAAAACCTACCACTTCTGTATGATGGATAGAGGGAGAGAACAAGCAGCAGTCCCCCCAAAAAACCATGATGGAGTTTTCATCTCCTCCCTATTAATAATGGATGGAAAACCAGTAGTTTCCCCACCACCACCAGGGTTCTATTTTGAACCGAATCGCACCTTGATTTCATTCTTTGCTATGTTGCAAAAAGCAGTTTCCTTTCGAAACTAAAATAGAAGCTCTAAAATGTAAAACTCAATATGAGCTCCACCATAACTAACTTGAGTGAGCTCCATAACATATAACCTAACCTTTATAATAAACTATACTATTAAAAGACCACCTAATAAGTCTAAGTGGTGCATTCAGTCTTGTTGTTGTTTCAAGTAATAAAAACAAGAGTCAGGATCTATAATTGGTCATATTGATTAAGAAATCTATAATAAGTCAAGTGCTTTTCATCCTTATGATATATAGGAGAAATCCCTCGACTTATTAACAAGAATCTATGTGATTAAAGATATATATTACACAAGCAAGAGATAGCTAAACCGAGGTATACAATTATTATTCCTGTTCCTATAGGAGCTATAGTTCTTTTAATTCGTAAAGCTACAAATATAACCAATAGAATCATTCTTATGCTACTTGTTACCTAGACTACTTGCTATGCTATACTTGCTTATTATTCTTAATCTTATTATTATTCCAAGAGTATAAGTTTTATTATTCCTCTTTGCTCTAGTATTATTATTATAGTTCCTCCTGGTTGTTGTATAGAGTCATAGCTAAGTGAGTCAATAGTAGTTATAGCTCTCTTAGTATCTACTAGTGAACAAGGGTTTATAGTTCTATATTCCTCTTCATACTAAAATAGATAAAAGACCTAACTAACACCAAGAACCAAAGGAGCTCTCATGGTTTGGTAAATGAAAAGAGATTAAATGCAATGCACAAAAAAATGCCTAATGCAGCTAACCCTCCCTATCCTAAACCTAGCATTCAAAGCAAGTTAAGTGAAATAATACCACCAATGTAACCATCTGAGTAAGCAATTCATACATGATATCTCAACTTTGTCCTTTAATGTAATCCATGACAATACGCCATTGATGATATGTTGAGTTTGTACTAGGATCTTCATCTGGATGAGTGGAGGAAACTGAACCTTCTTAAGAACCTGAAATACTTGAAATCGGTGCCACGGAGGAGCATTGCTTTGACAAGCTTTGTTGATCCATGATTGTAGCGGACTTATATATGGGACACCTTCATCATATATGTCTTCTAAGAAAAAATTCTTCATGAAACTCGCCCATGAATCCTCAACTTGTGAGGTTATTCGTAGAGTTGGTCCTCGCAAATCGTAACTCATCATTATCATGGTCACCCTTGAAGGCATGCCATAATACCTTTGGTAACTCATTTGAATATCCTGGGAAGTCTGATAAATCAAGAGCGAAACCTATTTCCATTTCGGTAGCAGTCGGAATATCAGGATCTTAAAATTCAAATGGAATATCATCTTTGATTCCTTCTCTTGACTCATCTTGAGTTTGGCTATTTCCTAGTGTTTCTTCCCATATACCGTTGATCATGGCTTTTGTTTCCCGTTCTTCGATACCGTAATCCCAATCCATGTTGAATGCATCGATGTTCCCGTTCTTCGATATCGTAATCCCAATCCATGTTGAATGCATCGATGAATTGCTTGAGTGAAGAAAAAAATTTGCGTGGAAAACCCTCATACCAATGCCTTAGAGACAAGTTGTCTTCTAGGTAGAGAGATAGCAGAAATAGCCTCATCCCGATGTCTTCATGTATGGTGTTGCTTCGCTGGATGAATTGCATGAATGCCTGCACATGTGTTGCTGCATGGTACTTATATTGCTGGAACAATGGGAAAAGTGGCCTCCCACCATCTTGAGTGGCATACTTGTGTGGAAATCCCGAAATGCATGAAAAATCAAATATATCTATCCATAGTTCGGAATTAGATGCCATCTCGTCAGGATTCCCTGTCTTTGTAGAGCACTTCTTTTATTTATTTTTTATTGCAGTCGCCAAGAGAGACCTGCCAAATTAGTTAAGCAAATCTCACCAAAGTACTAATCAAAACAAGGGCCTACCTGATTGATTGGGTGGGCTGAGTTCTTTGTGGAGTCGCTAGATAAACCTGCAGGTTGGTCCTTTCTAGAAAATTATATGCAATCATATACAATCAGGACCTCAAGACTTACCAAAAATGGTGTTCTTGCCTGAGTGAGTCACCTCAACAAGTTTGAGGTCCCCAGCAACGGCGCCAAAATGTTACCGGATGAAATCGCAGTCCAAGCCATCGATAAGCATGTGGGGAGGAAGTGATCACTGTCGCCTTAGTCAACTTCTCCCGACTGCTTTTGTAGCCTAAGCCTCTTAGGGGAGAGCCCTAATTCAACTCTGGAAAGACACTAATTACCAAAGAATACCTCTTTCAAGGTTGTTAATGACCAGCGCCTAACTGGAATCAAATAAAAGCATGAGAAATAAAACTACTGAATGTATACAAGTAATTATCAAGTATGCTGTAACAATATGTTTATCAATGATAATCAAGTAATCAGCCACTTAAAACAAATGTGTAAATAACAGTCTTTAGTATATGAGGAACAACCACGATCATGTAATTACCACATTACACACAGCATGATCCAGGTCGTGCCCAGGTGCACGCTGGGGACAACAGTCGACTGAATGAGTTGAGTTTTGTTATGGCAGAAGCTTATAAGAAGAATTAGCAAAGCTAGAAACACACTAGGTCAACAAGAATTATACACACACATAAACAATATGAAAGAATTCAGACCAATTTATTACTTCTGCTCCATGAAAGATGGAGGAATCAGATAGATGATCGAAAGATGATATATTACATTAATGTACATGCTTATATAGGATGCTGAGACGCTTGGGTGACTACCCATTACGTTCAGTTACAGGAAGTTATAACGGTTTAGAAGTTCAACCGTTGCAGAGCATGTTGGTATGCTTTATGGCAAGGCGGACCTGTCGAAGGCGAACCTGTCGGCTGAACAAGGCGGACTTGTCGAAAGTGATCCTGTTGAGGCGAACCTGTCAAAGGTGAACCTGTCGGCTCTTGAAGGTAAACCTGTCGGTTGCTGGGTGGATCATTCCTCCTTCCTTAAGAAACAATGGTCTCCATTGTGTATTCGTTTAGGTGAGGAAACTTGTTGGCGACTTCATTAGCAGAGTACCATTTTCCTTGCGCAGGGAGTTGTCTAGCTTTAGCCACTTGAAACAAGGGAATGGAGTTCGTCCTTGTAAGGCATATGCGTCGTCCCACAATGGTGTCACAAAGAAGAGGTTCCTGAACATCTGGATGGATGTCTTCGGGTTTTGCTGTCTACAAGTCGTTCTGTTCCAATAAAGGTGCATGGTATGGTCGAAGTAGATCTACATTGAAAACTGAATGTAGGCCAAGGCATGCAGGAATGTTGAGATGAAAAGCGTTTTCGCCAATCTGTTTAAGGATATTGTATGGACCATATCTCAAGGGTTTCATCTTTTTGTATGGACCAGTGAAGCGTTCCTTCTTTAGATGTAGCCAAACCTGATCCCCAATTTGGAATGAATAAGGAATACGATGCTTGTCGTGTCGAGCCTTAGCTTTTGCATTTGCTCGTGCAACATCTCTTGTGCTTGCTTCTGGATGTTGTAGATTTGATCTTTGAACTTCAATGCTTTCTCCACTTCTCATCCTTTGAAGTTGGTGTCATTCGACTATGTCAAGGAATTGATTAAGTTGATAGGCGCTGAGGGTTAAAATCTGTAACAGATGTCAAATGGACTCTTTCCCGTAGAGCTGTGTTGAGCACGATTGTAGATGTGTTGTCTATATGGAAGGCTGTCATCCCATGTTCAACAATGCTTGTGGTTGTACATGCGAAGCAGTTGTACGAGTAAGCGATTTACAACTTCCATTTGTTCGTCTATCTGCAGATGGAAGGTTGTCGACAAAGAAAGTCTCGTGTCGAGCTGTTTCCAGAGCATTTGCCAGAAAGTGCTGATAAATAACATCTCTGTCGGAAATAATGGTCGTCGGGAGGCCATAGTGTTTCCACACATGTTCAAAGAAGAACTGAGCAGTCTGTTGTGTTGTTGTAGTCTTCTTGCATGGTATAAGTATATCCATCTTGGAAAATCTATCGACTAATACTAGTATTGCGTCATGCTGATGTTTGGTAGTAGGATAGCCCATTAAGTAGTCCATAGAAATAGATTCCCATGGTCGACTAGGAATTGGAAGGGGTGTGTACAATCCTTGTCGTCGATTCGGCGGTTTAGCAATGGCACAAACCACGCACGATCCAATATACTTGTGGACGTCATATTTAAGTGAAGGCTAGTAGAAATACATTTGGAGGATAACAAGTGTTTTTGCGACTCCAAAATGTCCTACAGTCTTACTGTAGTGCACGTCCCGTATGAGCTTTTTTTGGTGCTCACCAGTCGATACACAAAGCTGTCCAAGCTTGTATAGCAAGGTGTCTTTCAGGAAGTAGTTGGTAGTCGACAACTTGTTGGTCTGAAGCTGTCGATAGATTGTAGAAAAATCGTTGTCTACTGAATACAATTGTGGCCAAGTAGTGGTGTCATAACCCTGCATACTCATCACTGTAGACAGTAGAGTAATGGGTGGTCTGCCGAAACAATCGCCTACGACAATGGCTTTGCCTTTCCGATACTTAATCACCAACTCAAATTGTTGTAGGTAATTAATCCACTCTAGTTGTCGAGTTGTTTGTAGTTTTGACTGAGTCGGAGCAAACTGCAAAGGCTTATGGTCAGTGAGAATAACTGTTTCCTTGCCAAGAATGTAGTGTCTCCATTGCTTAAGAGCTTGCACAATGGTGTTAGGATTATTAATCCTCCCTTGTCCAATTTGGTCATATGTCTAAATCGAGAGTCCATCCAGTCTATTTTTAGTCACTAGCACCACTGGGTCCACTTGGCCTAATTGGGGCACATGTTTTAGTTACTAAAGTGTGGGGAACACTAATTGAGGCCTACTGCCACTGATTGCACTTGATTGCATCAGTTTAGGAGCCTCCTAGACCAATCCCTACAATTTAGGAGCCACTGGGAGTGCTGAAACCAACCAAGGTCAGTTCAGTTCAGTTGATGACTAGTCAAGCTAAGTTAGGAGTCAGTTACATTCAGTTAGCGCTAGGTTTACATGGCCGCACTCAGGAGGGGCGCATTTCTCACCTACCACAGTTAGTTAGCCTTAGTCAACACTGAATGTAACACTTGAGTTGTGTTTTAGAACCCCGATGAACTCCGGTTATGGTTTAGACAAGGTCAGTGAACTATTGAGTCCTCCGATAGTGATTTAGACAAGGTCTTAGTTACCTACAGTCAAGTAGAGTCTAATCAATTCGAATTTCCTCATGTTGATTCAAATTTCTTGTGGCTGTTAAAGCCATTGTACTTCATTATAATTATTATCTAATTACTCTTTGATTAATAAAAAGCATTCATAGTTGCAAGCCATTTTTGCACTGTTTCATTCTTCAATAATTGAGTAAATTGTGTGATCTATCTTGTGAGTTGTGTGTTTGTCCACAGATCTATGTGCTCAATTTAATATGGTATCAGAGCCTCGGTGGACAAGGTACTTCTCCTCCTCAAATCTCCTACTGGATCATTTTTGAGCAAAATTGCTCCTTCCAGCTCTACACCAGAAGCTTAAGGTTTACCACTTAATACCCCAAGTTACAGAATTGTTGATCAAGCTTGCTTGATCAACTATGCTGGGTGTGATGAAAACCTGAAATGTGCAGGCTGTCGACCTTACGGTGCCCCTTTTGTGTTTTTCCAGGTACAACTTCGAATGGATTCATCAGTTCCTCTTCTCTCCCTATTCTCAAACTATTCAAAATGGAAGAAGAAGATGATTGCATCTCTGATGATACAAGGTCTCTATAGGGTGTCTATTGGACTTAGTGAAGAGTGTTTTAGTGAGAATGATTGGCTGAATAAATGTGATGGAGCTTTTGGAACAATAGCAATGGGTCTTTCTCCTAGCTTACGCTACCTCAGTAGATCTATTGAAGACCCGAATGAACTCTGGACAAGATTGGACAGAACCTTTGGAGTGATTATTGAGGATCATAATAGCACTTTGGAGAGAATATCCAACACCATAAGCACTCTTGATCCAAAATTCTCAGCCTCCACTCTCTCTGATGAAGTTGTTCAAGATGAAGAAGAAGCAGAAGCTTCTACACAATTCGAATTGAAGACAATCTCCATGCAGTGACTCCTTCTCCTGATGCTCCAGAAGTTCATGAGATTTTTGATATCTCATCTCCTCATATTGCGGAAACAGAAGAAGACATTCGAATCTTTGATATTGAAGAAAAATACTGCTGCACTTCTATAGAAACATTCACCGATGATTTTCCTTTGAATTTTGTGCAAAATTTACCAGTAATTGCTTCCGAAAGTGAAGAGAAATTTGATTTTTCTCCCTTTAATGTTGCTGCTGGTGTGCAAATATGTGATACCTTGGATATTATGGAAGAAATATCAAATTACCAGAGTGATCCATTCGCTCCCCATGATCTAGATCTTCCAGCAAATTCCTACAGGATTGCATGCACCAAAATTCAGAATTTTGAAGAAGAAGAAAGATGTGCATCCATCGTCTTGGTTAACCATTTATTTGAATCTAATATTAACCTTATTGGATTTGATATTATCTTATTTAGATCTGATCTGATATTGCTTGGTTTAATATATCAAATTCATAATCTTTCAGTGTACTGCTTGTAGCTGTTCTCATCAATGGTGTGAAGAAACAAGTACCGCAAGTATCCTACAAAACTGCTGCTGGGGATTTGATTCCATTTCACAGTTTTGGATCTGTTTTGAACTTATTTAGATCTGATTTACTTTCTGATTTGTTATTATTTGGTTCATATTTTAAAATCCAAGAGCTTTCAGTCATGCTTGTAGCTGCTCTCACCAATTCTGGTGTGAAAAATCAAGTACCCCACTTTCTCTTCAAAACTGCTGATGGGGATTTGGTGTTAGTTTCCTCAAATGAGGTTGTTGATATTTTATTATGTGATTCATTAACTATTTCAGAAGCTATATCAAACTATGGAGCTCAAACATTCGCTCTCAACAGTCCCAGTGCTTCTCTACCATTGATCACATGCTCATCTCCTCATAGAACTAATAAAGAGGAAGATTTTCTGCATCCACCTCGACACTTGCTCCTAACACTTGGGGCTGTTCTTACCACTCATGGTTTGCTATTCATGGCTGCAACATATCAATTTCTTGAGTGTTCTTCACATGTTTTGAATCTTCAAGAACCTTTTTTCACTTATCAGTTGACTTCAGTTGCTCTACATGGGTCCAGTCTTCATCCGGCAATTGTCTATATTTCTGATTTAGTTGAGCATATCATTCTTCTTCCAAAGAGGAAGATTCCTCCAAACATAATGATGGAGAGGTTCACATGCCAGGCCCCAGGATACCTGTGCACAGAAGAACCAGATTGATCCTGATTCTACCTGCTTAATTAGAGGGGGGGATTTTTTTCCATGTGGTTTTTCCCCCAGCACCTTGTTTTTGAGCAGTTACCTTACTTTACTTGATGTAATGGGTGACCTATGGTCTTAGTTACCAGGGCCCACAGATTGTCCAAGTTAGCATTCAGGGGGGGTGTTAGGATTATTAATTCTTCCTTGTCCATTTTGGTCATATGTCTAAATCAAGAGTCATGTCTAAATCGAGAGTCCATCTAGTCTATTTTTAGTCACTAGCACCACTGGGTCCACTTGGCCTAATTGGGGCACATGTTTCAATTACTAAAGTGTGGGGAACACTAATTGAGGCCTACTGCCACTAATTGCACTTGATTGCATTAGTTTAGGAGCCTCCTAGACCAATCCCTACAATTTAGGAGCCACTGGGAGTGCCGAAACCAACCAAGGTCAGTTCAGTTTAGTTGATGACTAGTCAAACTAAGTTAGGAGTCAGTTACATTCAGTTCTAGTCCTCTACATTCAATTAGCGCTAGGTTTACATGGCTGCACTCAGGAGGGGCGCATTTCTCACCTACCACAGTCGGTTAGCCTTAGTCAACACTGAATGTAACACTTGAGTTGTGTTTTAGAACTCCGATGAAATCCGGTTATGGTTTAGACAAGGTCAGTTAACTATTGAGTCCTCCGATAGTGATTTAGACAAGGTCTTAGTTACCTACAGTCAAGTAAAGTTTAATCAATTCGAATTTCCTCATGTGGATTCGAATTGCTTGTGGCTATTAAAGCCATTGTACTTCATTGTAATTATTATCTAATTACTCTTTGATTAATGAAAAGCATTCACAGCTGCAAGCCATTTTTGCACTGTTTCATTCTTCAATAACTGAGTAAATTGTGTGATCTATCTTGTGAGTTGTGTGTTTGTCCATAGATCTATGTGCTCAATTTAATAAATGGCGTACAGTTCTTTTTCATACGTTGAGTACCTTCTGACTATGTCGCTGAAAGGCTCGGAATGAAACGCGACTGGGTGACCTGCCTGAGTCATCACTGTTCCGAGGGCATAGTTCGATGCATCCATCTCAATCTCAAATGGCTAATGCAAATCAAGTAACACAGGTACTGGTGTAGTACAAAGCTTGTTGTTGTGTCAATGTCGATCTGAAGACAATTTCCCATTTCCTTTCGTCAATTGATTCAAAGGCCATGCGATGTGACTGAAGCCAAGTATGAATCGTCGATAGAAATTCGCCAAACCAAGAAAACTTCTCAGTTCATGAATGTTTTGAGGAATGGGCCAATCTTTGAGGATCTGTACTTTTTTTGGGTCGACGTGAATGCCTATAGAGTCAATTACATACCCCAAATATTTGATGTTGGTCATCGCAAATGAGTGTTTGTGCATGTTCAGATATAGTCGATTTTGCTGGAGAGTGTCGAAAACTTGTCAAAGCTGTTTGACATGTTCTTCCCATGATCAACTGAAAATCAAAATATCGTTGGGATAGACAATGACACATTTACCGATGAAAGGTCATAGACCGTCATCCATATATCTCATGAAGGTTGTAGGTGCATTGGTTAAGCCGAAAGGCATGACTAACCATTCAAACAATCCTTCCTCGGTCTTGAAAGCCGTTTTCCATACATCGGTGGACTCGATTGGAATCTGGTGGTATCTAGACTTGAGGTCGAGCTTAGTAAAGAACTTAGCACCTTTTAGATTGTCGATGAGTTCATCAATCCGTGGAAGAGGGTATCTATTCTTCAATGAAATTTTGTTGAGAGCCCGGTAGTCGATGCACATGCGCCAAGTCCCGTCTTTCTTTGGAACTAAGACGACTGGACTTCTAAGAGGAGAGGAGTTGGGGCAGATATGACCCTTGTCAATCAAATCCTGGATTTGTCTGTGTATCTCTTCATTTTCGAGAATGCATCTTCTGTAAATAGATGCGTTAGGTAATGAAGAACCAGGAACAAGTTCAATGGAGTGTTTCACTTGACAAAGTAGAGCTACTCCGTCGGGTGCTTGAAATATGTTATGGTATTCTTCAAGAATGTTGTTGATTTGTTCTTATTGTCGGTAGCTGCGTTGGTCGGTGAGTCGACTCGTTGCTGCAGTCTTCCTGGAATGTTGAGAAGCTTTATCATGATTAATGCGAACTTTTGAGCATGATTTATAAGCTTCTTTGTTTGTTTGGCAGATATCATAGCACCCATTGATGTGGGTTGTCGCTCTGGTATGCCATACCATTTGTTCCGGATTTTGACAATCACCTTCCGAGTCCGTGACTGATATGTACTGTGTCGATCCCATAGGTAGGGTTTACCGAATAGGGCGTCGGCTACGGAAAGCGGTGCCACGTCATAGAGTACTTCATCTTCAAAAGGCTTAATGAAGTAGGCGAGTTTGCATTGCCGTGTGATCCTTAGTTCCTGTCCATCCTTCATCCAACCAATATTGTAAGGCTGAGGATGTGGAGTAGTGACAAGACCTAATTTCTTCACAAGATCTTCATAAACGAAGTTCTTTTGGCTACCATTATCCACAATCAGATGTAATGGATTGTTCTGAACCCATATCCCTGTATGGAACTTGCGCTCTCGTTCCTCCTCATCGATGATGGCCGAGGTTGCTGGAGTGGTCGAGGTTGAAGCCAAGAAAGTTGATGCATCTGGATCAGATTCTACCAAGGTTCTGTCAAACAAGTCGGATGTCGACAATTTTGCCAAAAATGTCTTCTGAGCTTTGCATTTTGACGTATCATGCCATGTTGAACTATGATAATCACACCATTTCTCAGTAGGGTTCAGTTTGTTGCGATCCCTCTTGTCTCTTTGAAAGTTCTTCTTTTGATGATCAGGTTTTGGCGGAGTCGGCTGAGAAGGGGTTCTTGAACTTGTCGGAGTCGGTTGGCGACTTCTCATCGCATGTTCGACCTGTTGGCTTATTTGCGAAACATGCTTTTCCTTTTTGTTTGGCTTCAAGCTTGATGGCGTAATGAAATGCATACGCAAGTGTGCTGACAGTCAGAAACTCCATTTCTTGCTCAATGTATGGGGCTAAACCGTTGACGTACTTCATGACGAGCAATTTTTCTTCTTCTTGGACACCAAGTCTAGCCATGAGTTGATAGAACTCGTCGGTGTAACTCTGTATGGATTGGCCTTTCCATTGCCTTAGCTGCTGCCACTTCTTATACCGTTGTTCAAGATACTTGGGCGGGTAGAACTCCTTTTCGACATATTCGACAAATTTTACCCATGTGTCTATGGGGTCTTCTTCTTTTTCCATCTTTGTCGATAGATTCTCCCACCAACAGTGTATGGAGGTCGACATCTTCAAGGACACAATGGTGATCTTTTTCTTTTCCACTTCGGAGAGTTGATTCACCGCATAGTAAGATTCTAGTTGTTGTACCCAATTGTCGACAGATTCCACGTCAATCTTGCCTTCAAGGTGTTATCACCAACCTTGTAGTTGCCTATGCGAGATGGATCCAAGATGGACGGTAGAGGGACAAGCAACTAAGGAGGTGGAACCAAGATTGCCTCGACTCCCAAATGGATGGTTGTCACGCAAATCGAGGCAGTCTTCACTTTATGTTATCTTAGCCCAGGACAACAATGGGGGAGACCCAGATCTACTCTTGATAGGAGAGATCAAACCTAGACACCAGATCAGATCAAATGGACTTGAGGTACGTAAGGTGTAAGGTGATGGAAACCCTAGATCTATGGATGATGTCACTAGGTGAACCAATGCTTTGGATCAGGGTTTAGGAGATATGAGATTTGATCCAAGTTGGGACACAAATGACCTATGAAGTAAATACTAGATCTGGGGTTAAGGTACTAGCAAGAGGTGAAGATATCCACTACCTTGGGAAACGTTACCAATGCAGGATAGGTGAAAACGAGATTGGGGCTATCTAGTACCAAGGGATAGACTCGAAGGAAGGTATGACGATGTCAAAAAACCCGATTCAATAGGAGAAGGTCAAAACGCAAGGGCAATGGAGTCACTTTCTGCGCAGCGTTGAAGAGGATCCACCTGGGTTTAGACCCGATCTACAAACCCAAAAAGTGGTTTTGTTGGAAAAGATCAAATTTTGAGAAAAGAGGGCAACATGGAAGGTAGCGCTAGGGTTTGAAGATCAATGTTTTTCAGATCTAGGGCAACGGAGTCACTTCTAGCTCAGCGTTGAGGAAGATCCACTTAGGGCATGACCTGATCTACAAAACCCATAAATTGTTTGTCAAGAACTCAATTGGATTAAGCCATAACATTTTTTGGTTTTTTAAATGTTTAGGGTTTTAAGATGAAAATGGAAATACAAGTGCCAATGGATTGAGATCTGGAAGAGAAGTACTAACCTGTAGATCTTACCTGGAAAACCTTGTAGATGCCTTGATGATGATGATCCCTGCTATCTCGATCAATTTGAGAAAATTTGAGTGAGTTCTATGCCCAACGTTTTGCCCCAAGAAGCCAATGCGCCCTCTCTCCTGCACAACAAACGTCAACCATATTAGATTTGTTGCATCATTAGAAAAAAAACAAATGCTACAGAAAAATAGCAAGATGAAATCATAGACTGCATTGATGCTAATGAAAACCCCTTGATATAAAATGCATTCAAGCCAAACGAGTTGAGGAAGCCCTGCAAAAACGCCCAAGTTGAAGTCGCCCTCCTGTAGACAAGACAATGTTTCCCGAAAAATATATAGATCTCTCAACAAATACCCAAATGCTAGGAAGTAAAAGATTTTCCAATCACAATCTAAGAACACCAAATGCAAAGGAGATCCAAGAATTTCCACAAGAAAATTTTTTCTATTATCCAAATCTAACAGCCAAAGACCCCTTACAGATGAGAAGCTCTCTCCTTTAAATAGGAATGAGAGAACCAAAATCCCAACCACTTTTCAAATGGGTGGCTAAGATTAAAAGATACAAATGTGCTAATCAACGGTTGAGATGAGCTCACCTTACAATACATGGATCAATACAATAATATAATATAAAAGTGGACTAAATCACCCTAGGAGAGGGGATCCCACTCAAAAAAAAAAAATGAAGCACATGGTGCGGCCAGGGAGTGTTAACTAACTCCCCTTGGGTGTCCCCATGGCATAATAAAAATAATATAATTTTTTAACTGTGAAATTGTGCCTCCTTGAGGAAATCGTGAGCCTTCAAAAGCTCCGAAAAATAATATAATATGCCCGAAAAATAGATGTGGGCCCATCCAAGTGCTACAACTATTGGAGAATAAGTGGAAGACATCACCCTCATCATCAGAACTCATTCCATGCCATTTCCTTGCCTCAGTAGCCATTTTAATTATTTTTTATCTGCCTTGGAAAACGTGACATGCCAAAAACTGCCTCCTAGGGTGCCTTCGTTGTCCAACTGAGCCCACTAGGCTCTCTGGGAGGGGGGTAATATGGTACAAACAAGTGGCTGGACCCCCCATGCCTCATACAACGCCCTAGGAGAGATCCAAGAAAAATATCTTCCTGCTAAGACATGCCATTCAATATGGTAAAACTGTACCAGAAGGGTAAACTAAGTCAAATCATCTCTGCAAGTGCCCGAAATTGAAAACAAGTTGTCTCACTGGACTTAGAGAGTCCAGGTCCATCTAAGGTGTATACTACACTCTATAGGTATCTGCATGATCATCTACAACATCTAATATACCTAGATAGACAAAATAATAATCTGTAAATGACCATATAATATAACCCAGGCTGACGTCCATCCTCTACAAGTGTTCAAAGATCAAGTAATAATCATAACAAGTAGCACTCATTTCATTGGCGATCTATTGACCAAATATACAAGGTTTACATTTATTAACTATAACTTAGTCCAGACTTTCAAGATCAAACTCACTTCATAGTTGTAATCATTTTGCTAGTGAAGAGTGAAGGCTAAAAACTCAGAAGGCTAGGGAAAAGGATGACCACCAACTCGACATTATGACACTTGAGATATGGAAAGGGTAAACTCACTCTAGCATATGACAGACAAGCAACAACACAGGGGATGGCAGTGTCTCACAAATGAGTGAGTTACTTCAGAGGTGCTTATTCACCTTGAAAAATGCTCACAATCCAAACCAATACAAGTGAGGCCAACAATCCTTAGATATCACTTAAGGAACCATTGCTTTTAGGGCCTTTGATTTTTCATAGCCTTGGTCCGTGTATTTATTTCATGGATTTTTTATTATTTTAGGCTTTGTGCATTTATGTATCTTGAAAAACACTACTTTTCATGAATGTTCTAAGATATTCATTTCGTTGTAATTCAAAGCCAGTTTCATTAGGCTTGCCTTGCATTCATGTATGTTTAAAAACACTACTTTTTATGAATGGGCTTTTTTCATAAGATATTCATTTCCAAATACATTGTATTGATGGCAGCGCTACTTGTTTTAGGTTTAGCCAACACAACCTAGGTAACTCAGAGCCGAAACACAAATAAACAGGGAAGCTTATCCAATCACAGGGGCTCTAGTGGGGAAACGTCCTCCATGCCACAAGTCAAAATAGAAGGTCAGGTGAGAAACATAATTGGAAGGTATTGGATGGGTGGATACAATGAATAATGAAACCAACATCAGCAAGCCAAAGCATGGTGGGAATGACTACCTCTATTCTCCCTAAGGAGGGTAAACCCAATGAGTATATATCAAGAACTTCCAAGTCTGAGTAGGGACATACATACATAATATCAATACATCCAAGTCCACATATTAAAATGACCGCTAGATCATGACACTAAATGCTAATACATGTCACAAAAATGAGTATAAGAGCAATGATAACCATAACACAAGATAACATAAACTGAGTCATAAACATGTAATAATCCATTTGAACCAACATCTATCCAATGAGAAAGCACCGATACAACTATGGGCACTACTAACTGCCCTGCAACTTGCTAAATGGCTACATCAGTCCCCAAATCTGAGTGTCCTGAGACTTAGTCATGGCAATGGAATAGTACTATAGTCCATCAATCAAATCATGATCCATCATAAATGCTCATCTCAGCATCTCATATGTACAGGAGCTAGCTGAAAAATGTACTGGAATATGAAAAACAGAATATCGTAGCCCGGCTACTATATATGTGATAACACAAGGTTCGGTATGTCCAGATTCATTTGCACTTTGAAGGGGCTGATTTTATTGGAGTGAGGTCGCGTCGAGGATTCCACGGAGTTCGTAGTGACTCATGAGAATCTCATTGAACTGGGCGAACATTTCGGTTCGCTGGCGAGCCAGTGATTTTTCTATGAGTTGCTTTGTCTCATCAGTTGCATGTCTATTGCTTGCTTCTTCGGCCATCTCTTTTGAAGTCGAAGGAAGTGTCTGCTTGTGTTGCTGAGTTTGTGAGCGTGTTTGAACAGGCATAAGTTAAATACTTTGATGGAAGTGCTGATGTAACTTGGGCGTTGAACAAGATCTTGCTCTGATACCAATGATTTAGGTCATGCCCAGGTGCATGTTGGGGACAACAGTCGACTGAATGAGTCAAGTTCTGTTATGGCAGAAGCTTATAAGAAGAATCAACAAAGCAGGAAACACACTAGGTCGACAAGAATTATACACACACAGAGACAATATGCAAGAATTTGAACTAATTTATTACTTTTGCTCCATGAAAGATGGAGGAATTAGATAGATGATTGAAAGATGATATATTACATTAATGTACATGCTTATATAGGATGTTGAGATGCTTGGGTGACTACCCGTTATGTTCAGTTACAAGAAGTTATAACGGTTCAGAAGTTCAACCATCGCAAAGCATGTTGGTATGTTGTATGGCGAGGCAGACCTGTCGAAGGCAAACCTGTCAGTTGAACAAGGCGGACATGTCGAAAGTGATCCTGTTGAAGGTGAACCTATCGGTTGCTGGGTGGATCACAGTAGTTGGAAGGTCTACAGTACGTTACCTAACTAGCAATGAAGTCTGAAATAAACATGTAATTATGTAACTAATTGCAAACTATGTGTGTGTAATTAAGTGCAACAGTATGCAAACATTTTCCACTAGTTAACACCTCAGAAATATAACTCTAATTACTATATGAATGCTAATGATAATGAACAATGGCTTAAATTAACAATCTAGCCAATTAGTACAACACAATAATAAACAGTAGCATAATGTATCAGTGCAAGTGTTAAAGTAATCAATATTATTCGCTAACATAGTACAATCATCATCATTCTTCTGGCATGCAACCATAGGTTTCAAACTTTAATTAAGATACAATATGAACAACAATATGCATTACCATAATCACGCAATAATAACTATTTGTTGTGAATCAAAACATGACTTTCGTGCGTGCAATGGAAATATACAACAGTGTATATTGAGTCACTTTCCACGGTCAAATTTATAACAACATTTAGATCAGTATGATAGGGTTAGTTATAAGTGTGATTGTTCAGTGCAACTTTGTAACATTAACTAACAAGCCCTATTTGTTTGTGTGGAGGTTGTATGTATGGGAGGGTTGCTACTGCAAAGGGAAGCCTTGTAGATAGGAGAAGGCTACCACACAAGGTGGTTGTGGAGGGTAAGGAAGTGGCTACTACAGAAGCTAGAGGGAAGGAAGAAAAGCAACCCTAGGGCTTACTTTAAAACAAGCCTAAGAGGGGATGGAAAGCCTAAAGAAATGGATCAAGGGGTCAAACCGTGGGGGAGGATGGTAAGGCTAAGAGGCAAGGCTGCTATAACATCAAGCCCGTGGAAGAATAGTAGCCCGAGGAGGTTAGGGAAAGGTTTAAGAGTAGCAGCGAGGTAACTGAGGCTTTTAGGGCAGAATTAGGACTATTTTAGGGCCTTTTAGGGCATATTTTGAGATTTTTGTATTTTTAGGGTTCCCTATAATTCTACCTTAAGGTTCTTAGGGATTTAGAATCCAGGGCGAATTTGTAGGGAAGGTGGTCGAAATTTTATGGAGCCGCGAAAGTGCAAAAAAATGAAAATTTTCATTTTTAGGGTTTCTAACATAAAATTGTGGACCTAAATTTAACCTAAAACTAATCCTAACTAACCCTAGAACTAGGTTTTTTTTGGAAGAGAAAAGGGTGTGAAAACCAAGGAAACCTACCTGAGCAAAATCCCTACCCAACCTAGGGCTTCTAAGGAGGATGGCTAACCTAGTGAAGAAGGGTTCCTAGGTCAAGCAACTATCCTAGAAAAACTAAGGAGAAACCCTAGGGAACCCTCACAAGGAGACGTGTCTCAGTTTGCTAAGGTGACAAGAATGAAAGGTAATGGCCTATCCTAGGAAAAAGTGCAGCACTAAGGCGAGCATTAAGACTTGAACGTGCACATCCACAAACATTCAAACAAAAAGATGAGAAGCCTGACCAAAATACTAACCACTTTTCAAAAGAGTGGCTAAGATTAAAAGATACAAACGTTCTAATCAACAATTGAGAGGTCAACATACAATACATGGATCAATATAATAATATAATATAAAAGTGGACTAAATCTCTTTAGGAGAGGGGATCCCACTCAACAAAAAATAAATGAAGCACATGGTGGGTCCCTGGAGTGTTAACTAACTACCTTTGGGTGTCCCGATGGCACACTAAAAATAATATGATTTTTTAATTGTGAAAGTGTGCCTCCTTGAGGAAATCGTGAGCCTCTAAAAGCTCCAGAAAATGATAAAATATGCCCAAACAATGGACGTGGGCCCACCTAAGTGTTGCAACTGCTGCAGAAGGAGTGGAAGACATCACACTCATCATCAGAACTCATCCCATGCCATTTCCTTGCCTCATTAGCCCAAATCAAATTCTTCAGTAGCCATTTTAATTATTTTTTATCTACCTCAAGAAACGTCATATTCCAAAAACAACCTCCTAGGGTGCTTGCGTTATCCAACTGATCCCACCAAGATCTCTGGGAGGGGGGTAATATGGTACAAACAAGTGGTTGGACCCCCTATGCCCCATACAATGCCCTAGGAGATCCAACTAAATCATCTCCCTACTCAGACATGTCATCCAGTGAAGCAAAACTGCACCAGAAAGGTAAACTGAGCCTAATCATCTTTGCAAGTGCCCAGAACTAAAAACAAACTGTCTCACTAGACTCCGAGAGTCCAAATCCATCTAAGGTGTATACTCATACCCCCTCAAGGTCTCTGCATGATCATCTACAATATCCAAATAGACAAAATAATAACCTGTAAATGACCATATAACCAACAATATAACTCAGGCTAGTATTCATATGCTGCAAGTGTTCAAAGGCTAAGACATGCTCTACAAATCATTTAAGTAACAATTATAACAAGTAGCAATCACTTCACTGGTGGTCTATCAACCAAATATATATAGGGTTTCATTTTTTAATCATAACTCGGACTAGACTTTTAAGACCATACTCACTTCATAGTTATAATCAATTTGCTAGTGAAGGGCGAAGGATAAAATTCACAAGGCTAGGCCAAAGGGTGACTACCAACTTGACATTGTGACACTTCGGATATGGAAAGGGAATGCTATACTCACTCTAGCATATGACAGACAAGTAACAACAAAGAGGATGGCAGTGCCTCGCAAATGTGTGAATTACTTCAGAGGTGCTTATTCACCTTGACAAATACTCACAATCCAACTCAATACAAGTAAGGCCAACAATCCTTAGATATAACTTTTAGGAACCATTGCATTTTTTGGGCCTTTGATTTTCCATAGCCTTGGTCCATGTCTTTATTACACGGATTTCTATTATTTAGGCTTTATGCATTCATGTATGTTGAAAACCACTTCTTTTCATGAATGTTCTAAAATATTCATTTCAATATATTTCAAAGCCAATTTCATTAGGCTAGCCTTGCATTCATGTATGTTTAAAAACACTACTTTTCATGAATGGGCTTTTTTATAAGATATTCATTTCATTTCCAAATACATTGTATTGATGGCAGTGCTACTTGTTTCAAGTTAGCCAACACAACCTAGGCAACTCAGAGTCGAGACACAAATAAACTGGGAGGCTTGTCCAACAAAAGCTCTAGTGAAGAAAAGTCTTCTATGCCACAAGTCAAGTAGTAGGTCGGGTTGAAAACATAACTAGAAGGCAATGGATGGGTGGAGACAATGAATAATGAAACCAACACTAGCAAGCCAAAGTGTGGTGGGAATGACTACCTCTATTCTCCCCAAGGAGGGTAAAACCAATTAGTATAGATCAAGAACTTCCAGGTCTAAGTAGGGACATCAATACATAATATAAATACATCCAAGTCTACATATTTATATGACCATTGGATCAGGACACTAAATGCTAATACATGTCACAAGAATGAGTATAAGAGCAATGATAACCATAACACAAGATAACATAAGCTGAGTCGTAAACATGTAAATAATCCATCTGAACCAACATCTGTCCAATGAGAAAACACTGATGCAAATCTGGGCACTACTAACTGCTCTGCAAATGGGTAAATGGCTACATCAGTCCTCAGACCTGAGTGTCTTGAGACTCAATCATGGCATGGGAGAGTACTATAGTCCATCAAATAAATAATGATCCATCATAAATGTTCATCTCAGCATTTCATAAGGGAACCGGGTGAAAAATGTACTAAAATCTGAAAAATAGAATATGGTAGCCCAACTACTATATATGTGATAACAACATATATAGAAGAGTCTGAAAATAATGTACACTATTAATATACAAAAGAATGTACATCAATACTATTTACAAAAGAATAACTAATGTACAACAATAATTTTACAAAGTTAGTATACAAAAGCTACTATACAAAAAACTATAATACAACAGTAATATACAAGACTAATGTACAACAAAGGAAAAAATTAAAGTAAAGATACAGAGGAAAGGTTTAGAAAACTCTTGATGTACAAAATGCCCCCATGGGCATCAAATAACTTCGCTGAAGAATAGTTTGAGAAGTTGGCCATTCATAGGAAGGGTAACTTCTCTCTGTCCATGTCATTTAGATAAAATGACTTAGTGCCCACCAACTCATAAGTGATGTATGGCCTTGTTCATAAGCTATCGAACTTTCCATGCTTGCCCGACTTCTCTCCTCGCTTGTCCCATCATAAAACCGTATCACCAATCTGAAAAGGCCTTGGTCTAGTAGACTTGTTAGAAGTCCTTTTAACTTTGTCTTGCTTCCTGGTACTTTGGTTAAGCGACTTCTCTCCTCACTTGTCCCATCATAAAATCGTATCACCAATCTAAAAAGGCCTTGGTCTAGTAGACTTCTTAGAAGCAGTGTTGAAAAACTCTTCAAAAAATCGTTGATGTTTTAAAAAGTCGCGATTTTTTCCCTAAGCTGAAAAATCGACTGGAAAAAATAGTGATTTTTTAACTTTCCAAAAAGTCGCAAAGGCTAAAATGGCAAGTCTCGACTTTTTCCAAAAAGTCTCCATTTTTGCTAAAATGGCTAATTTTCCAAAAAAAATCCATTTTAGCCATTTTGTTGTATACTAACGCCTTTCCTCTACCGTATAAATATTTCAAAACTTTGTTGTATTTGAAGATCAAACCATGCAAGGATAATCTATACAAAATATGTATCTGTTTATCAAAGATCACTATGGTAATTGAATTACTTTTTTTACTATTAGGGAATTTTTTGAGCAAACGTATTTTGAGTGATCATCATAGCACATTGTAGGAAAAAGAGAGCAATGTTTCAAGTAGTAGATGAGTTAGGGCTAAATGTGAGGCTCATGCCGAAAATTCAATTTGGGAGGAGTGAAAAATACATCTATAATTTATCACCAATACAAAACAAGAAATATGTTTAATGGCTGACAACCAAATCAATAAAATATACCTTTCAAAAATTGGGTTCAAGTCATAAGATGGAGGGAAAAATAAAAAGCATTTATGAAAACCTTATATAAACCTAATCATTGGAGTAGGGAAAAATATGAAGTATGAATGGAAAACTTGGGAATAGAGCATTGATATTAGATAGCTAGATGCTAGTTTTCCTCGGATACATTTATATATGTGATGTCATGTTGTATTTGTTATCCACTTTTGAGTCATTGATTGGACAAGTATGATGTTTCATGATACAGTATCAACTTTGATGTATCATTTTACATTTCGCATGACTACATGATGATGATATATATCAATGCTTTCTCCATATTTATGTTCCAATGTGTTTATCTGATGTTATTGTTGCTTTAAATGTTTAAAATTATGATAAAAATGAATGTATTTTGTATTTTTAATGTTTGCCGAATTTTGCCGATTTTTCTCGATTTTTTCACCAATGTTGCCGAGAAGTTGTATTCAGGACCCTTGCCGACTTTTTGTCGATGCCGACTTTTTCAACATTGGTTAGAAGTCCTTTTAACTTTGTCTTGGTTCCTGGTACTTTGGTTAAGCGCTTTCCTACTGTTCTCATCCAATTCCACCACCTTTTTTAAAATGCCTTGGTGAAAAATGTCTGCCACTTGTTTATCTGTCTGAATTTACTCCAACTGAATGGTTCTTTTCTATACACAATCTGTCAGGAAGTGGTACCGAATGTCTGTGTTTGCTTCGGTCATGGAACACTGGATTTTCAGATAGCCTAATGCCACTCTAATTGTCATAATGAACTACTGTAGCCTCTAGCTCACACTCGAACAACCCTGAAAGCAACTTCCTCAACCACATTCCCTCACAAGCAGCCAAACTAGCTACCATGTACTCAGCCTCTGTCAAGCTCAATGCAACTGACTTCTACTTCCTGGTGAACCAAGAGACAACCCCTGATCTAATGCTAAAGCAACAACCTGAAGTGCTCTTTTGATCCTCTACACATCTTGCCCAGGCAGCATTGGTGAAGCCTGCTAACTGTACACTGCTCATAAACTAACCCATACTCCATTGTACCTCTAATGTAGTGAAGCACGTGCTTTGCAACTATCCAATGTACTCTTTGAGGGTCCACCATGAATTGGCTCAAAGAGTTGACTACAAAGCTAATGTCTGGCCATGTGTTGACCAGATACATGAGCGATCCGATCAGCTGGCGATACAATGTAGGATCAAATCTGTCTAACCCTGATGCATCAATCTTCCTCTAGTTGGAAACTAGAGGTATGGACATAGGCTTGCAATCCACCGTCCTAAATTTCTTCAAGATTTCCATTACATACTTCCTATGTCGAATGAAGAAGCACCCATCTCTCTGCCAAACCTCCAAGTCTAGGAATTAATGCATCAATCTAAGGTCTTTCATCTCAAACTCAACTGCAAGGTTAGACTTGCAGTCATCAATCAACCTCTCATCTCTTGTAAGAAAGAAATCATCTACATATAATACCAGTATGAGAGGCACCTCACCTGTTAAGAAGTATTGGTTGTGGTCTGCCTCACTCTGTTGGAATCCCATCTCCCGTAGATAGTTGTTTATCCTCGAGTACCATGCTCGAGGAGCTTGCTTGAGCCCATAAAGAGCTCTCTGCAACCTGCATACATGCATTTCCCTGTTCTCCACAACAAAATCCTCGGGTTGCAACACCTTCTCCTGTATAACTCTGTTGAGGAAGGCAGTCTTGACGTCCATCTAATGAACGCGCCAACACATCTTTGCTGCTAATGAGATAATGGTCTGAATAGAAGAATACTTGGCAACATGAGCGAAGGTCTCCTCATAGTCAATACCCTCCTTCTCTGGAAACCCCTTTTGCCACGATGCGTTTCTTGTACTTCTTTATGCTTCCATCTGCTGCATGCTTCACCTTGTAGATCCATCTGGATCCCACCATTTTTTTGCCTTTTGGCCTCGGCACAACCTCCCATACCCAATTCTTCATGATCAAGTCATACTCCTCAACCATAGCTTCCTGCTACACATCATGTTGTGCATCCTCCTTGAAATTGGAAGGTTCAAAGTTAATCAACTTCGTCATCAATGCCATATAGCTAAGTCTCTCTAGTGTTTTGCTCTGTCTCCTCTATGGCTCATCCTCCAAGTCAATGATTGAAGGATCCTATCCACCTGAATCCCTCTGACTACAAGAATATGTGCTCTCTGTCTGTACCTGTACCTATACCTATGGCTCCTCCAACTTGACCCCTGAGTCCTGTGCTGGCTGCTCCTCTACTGGTAAGTCCATATATCTTTGCAAGGCTCTGTCCTCATCAAACTTGACATTCGTGCTTACAATGATCCTCTTGCGAGCAGGAATATAGACTTTGTATGCCTTCAAAATCTTGTTGTAACCAACAAGTAACCCATTCTCTCCAGAAGGGTCCAACTTCTTCCTAGTGTCAACATGAATGTGACAATAGCAGACACTCCCAAATATGCGCAAGTGACTCACATCTGGTCTAGTGCCTGTGAAGACCTCTTCGGGTGTCTTCCTCCCAAAAGCTGTGTGGGGACACTTGTTCTGAATGTATACTGCGGTCCTATATGCCTCAGCCCAAAGGAATAGTGGTAATCCCTGATCAAATAGCATGGCCTTGGCTACTCCTACCATTGTCCTGCTCTTTCTCTCCGTCACTCCATTTTGCTATGGGGTATGAGGCCCTGTGTGCTCCTTCTTGCTCCCCTCCGATGAGCAATACTCCAAGAACTCATTGGAGGTGTACTCACCCTTGTTGTCCGTCTTCAATACTCAGATCTTCCTTCCTATCTGGTTTTCTATGAGAGTCTTGAACTTCTGAAACTGCTCATAGACCTCTGACTTGGCCTTCAGGAAATAGCTCCAAGTCTTCTTGGAATAGTCATCAATGAAAGTGACGCAATAGTTGTAGCCGTTGAACGATTGGACACTCATGGGTCCGCAAACATCCGAATGCACAAAGTCCAAGGTCCCCTTAGATTTGTACTCACTCTGTGGGAAAGGCTTCCTGATGTTCTTCCCCGTCGTACAACCATTGCAGTGCTTATGCTTCTCCTCTTGTACTGAAGGAACTCCAATGGATGCCTGTCTCAAATGCCTCAGTGCTCCATGGTGTAAGTGTGCCATCCTCCTATGCAATAGATCACCTTGACTGCTACTGCTACTAACCAGAGCCTTTGCAAACTCGAAGTGTAGTCTATACACCTTCTCGCTCTTGATCCCAATCACCCAATCCAAACTCCTATTTGACCCCTTGGGCCTGATATACACTCTATGGTCTCGAAACTTCACCTGAAATCCCTTATCCTCCAAAGTGGAAACAGATATGAGGTTTTTGGTAAACCTCGGAACATACAAAACGTCAACAAAGCTGAGGGGTTTTCCAAACTCCCTCTGAAACGAAACAGTTCCAACTCCATGTGCCTAATATTGTGCATCATCACCCAGCTCAATGTGGAGATTTAATCCACCCTCCTACAAGTTCTTGAAGAACCTCTTGTGTCCCATCATATGACAAGATGCTCCACTGTCTACATACCAAACGCTGCTGCCTGTGGTGCTCGCCATGTAAGCTATCAAGCAAAAGTCTTCGTCGAAGTTTTTGCTAAACTCCTCCACCTTTGGAGATCCTGCCATTTGGGTATTGTTCTTCTTCTTCCTGTCCGGGCACTAGGAGGCAAAGTGTCCTTGCTCGTGGCAGATAAAACACTTGACTTTGGACATGTCAAGGTTCTTCTTTCCAGCCTTCTTTTTCTTTGCCTTACCCTTGCTCTTCCCTGTTAGGGCTAGAGCCTCTTCATCCACAATCTGTGGGGCACTGCTGGATGAACCTGAACCTTGACCCATTCGGGTTTCCTCCTGCACAAAATCATCACACAACCTTTTTTAATTAGGGAGCTTCTCCCTAGCCACCACACCTTTGACAAAGGTGTCCCATGGCTTAGAAAATCCATTGAGGGCTATCCGAACTAGCTCCTCATCCTTAGTCTTAGTGCCAACTACTCCAAGCTCGTCTTTGATCTGTCTGAGCCTTGTGATAAGGCACCACTCCTTCACCTTTGGCCATCCTGGTGTTACCGACTAGGCTGCACCTAGTTGGACTTTCAGTGAGCCGCTAGTGATGAACAAGATACTTGTTCATATTCAGAGTTCAAAGGTCCTTTCAGGCCTCCAGGGTCGTTTTTTTTGTAACGCATGTTCATACCCCCTTGGGGAAATTGTAAAAAATGTCCTAGCATTTAATTTTTTATTAAAGGCTCGACTTCCCAGACTTAAGCATCAAGCCGACTAGCCCAGAGTGTTTTTTCCCTTGGTTATTATTGGTTGTTGAACAAACGACTAATAATTTCTGAGTTTTTCACTCACACCTCCAAAGCTGGGGTAGTCATCTTGGTGTTGTGGCCTAGGGAGGTTATTAGAGCCTTCGTGTCGGTGTTTTTCACCATGCTAGGCATTCGAATTGAGTCGTATGGACATGTACTAGGTCCCCCTAGAGTTTCATCAATTTCCGCAAAAAAAAAAAATTCCGTTTTTAAGCCATTTTTTAATGGTTTAATTAAAAAACTTCAGATTGTAATAAAAGTCAAATATAGAGTCCGTTTCTGACGTGGGGACACTCATTTTCACACTCGAAGTGCCCACTTTACCCAAGGGACCACTTTCTACATCAGTCGGGCAGCCGGAGCACCCCGTGAAGCATTATTTGGGCTAAAAGTGCATAAAAATAGCATTTTAATGCTAAATCTAGACAAATTGGCACAAAAAGGACAAATTTGAATAAGTCAAAATTCAATTTGTTTTATATAGTGTGACATGGCAAAAGGGTCCCATGAAGGAAGCGATTCACACCTCCTCTCATATAACATCAAAGTTTGGTTATAAAATATTGTGGTGAAGGATTATATTTAAATGGTGACGTGAAGCATGAAGGGAAATCGCAAGCATGGAGTAGGGGCTGCGCTAGCATTAGAATGTGGACCCCTCTTCATGATTGGCATTAAAATATGACTTTGGATAAAGTCTTTACCTTATGCTTACTTCGCATTGGTGGATAGCGCAGATTTCACTCATGTGGTAAATAAGGTTGACGTCAAGCTTATTGAAAGCGTGGGCATGGTTACACCAGCAAGGAGTGGACCTCTCGTATATCCACGTCACATTAAAAATAAACTTAGTTTATTTTAAGCTACCATGCATTGGTTTTGTTTTTAATCATGAGTCAGCGAGTGAATAGAATATGGTGACGTCAATTCACCATGGAAGGAGCTGACGCGTGAAGGGAAAACGCAAACATAGGTTTGGAGGAATGCGCTGTCACCATGGATGTGGACCCCATTCACACCACGTTTGAACGGTTGTTTATTTTATGTTCCACCTTACTCTATTCTGATTTGGTTATAGCGCAACCAAAGTGGTGACGTGAGCTTCACGGCTCATGAAAATGGTGATGTGGGTTGCGCTAATCAAGCGTGGACCCCTTGGATTATCCACGGTGGCATTAAAACTTCGATTTATCTCCTTTATCGCACATGAGTTGAAGTTGGTGGGGTTCACGTGAGATGTGGCAGCTCGCAGATGGGCTCAGCGTTCTGATTTATGAGCTTATGGAGTGGTGGCGAGTATTGGTGAGAGGTGGCACCTCCTTCACAGAGATCTTACCAAACAACTCAGATCGCTTCCCTTAATTTTGTGAATGCCATCAAAGACTGCGAGTTGTTCCTTGGTCACGTGGATTCCATCTCTCGTCTTTTTTATCCTCTCCTTAGTTTGGCATTTTCTATAAAAGCTGGTCTCTTCTCCTTTGTTCAGGATCAAAAGGTGGAACCTCTGCTTGTAATGTTGTAACAGTTTTATTGAGTATTGTGAATAAAAGGCTTTGGAGGCAATTTCTGTGTGGGATCTATGGATGTTTGGACGGAGCTCATTCTA
>LPNX010129807.1:93607-105640 GCA_001517045.1 Pseudotsuga menziesii | reverse complement strand
TAAAATTTTCTTTCGGTTTCAAACGTTTCCATATTAGATCTAGCATCTAAAGTCATATCAAAGGTAGATCTGATGTCTAAAAGTTTCTATTTCTAGTTTGCTTCAAAGGTATATTTTAAAATTCTAGATCTAGTTACTTTTCCTTTTTTCCACAAGTTTAAAAAATTTGAAAATTAAAAAAGCTTGTTGAAATAGTTTCTATGCATTTCAAAGTTTGATCTAGCAATTTGTGCTTGAGATTTGCTTGCCATTCTTCTCAAGAGGCAAGCAAAGATCCTAAGAAGGCAAGCTTTCTAGCTTACCTCACTTAGTTGTTTCCTTGTTTTTATAATCAGTAGTTACTTAGATTTTTTTTGTAAATTTTTGCATGCTGCCCAAAGACACTTCCAAAGTGTTTTTGGGCATCTTTCACTGACATATGCTTGCTCGTTTTTAGCAGGCCCATCAAGAAAGAGAAGGAAACTCTGCCCGAAATTAGCTTTTTCGAACATTTGGAGCTGCCAGGAGGCCTTCCCCTTAGCTGGGCCTATTTCCTTTGCATGTTGTAAGCCTTTGGATCCCAAATAACAAGGACCAAAGAGCATTCTCTACTGAAGCATTGTAACAGATTAATAAAAACAAAGTTTTGAGTAGGCTCAGTAGAGCCCGGTCCCCATCCCCCTTGGGGGATTTGTGTCGGTGTCCTTTTCTGTTTTCTTATATGTTGGTAGCGTAGTGGTATTTCTTTATCATTTTATGCTTTGTTTAAGTTGTGCAAAAGTAACATGAATACTTACCCACTGCGCTATACCGAAGTACCATAAGGGAAAAGATTTGAGCAGTGTAGTAATTAAAAAACAAAAACAATTTTGTTATGCACTGCTAAGTTAAAATAAACCCCCTTGCTTTCCCGAGTACAGGTTCGTGGATAAGGGCTTGCCCGAGTACTGAATTTGGAAAGATACTGCAGGGTTTTATTTTTTTTTCTAAATCAGAAAACTTGTTCTAATTAAAATAAACCAAGACTCCTTCCCCGTATGCTCTACACCGCTGCAGCTTGTCTGATTAGTTGGCTGTATCAGAAAGGGATACGAGTTATTAGATCTAACAGGAAAATCCACACAAGTAATTTTCTTGAGAACTTGGGAGGTTGCAAAGAGTAATCACTACAGAGTCAGGGGGCTACTCTAAGCAGGTCTCTCCTCGCCCTGTTGGACACTTGGTATTACTGCTTTAGCACTCAGTTCGAAGGGACTTGACTTGTTGGGCCAAACCCACAATTTACCCAATCCTTAATCAATTCATTTAATAATTTAAAATTTACCAACCGAGACACTGCAATACTTTCACTGAGACTACACTAGCAACCCACTTTTGCAAGCATTTTTTTCATTTTGGCACTGGTCTTTTCTGTTCCTTTTTGCATAAGTTAATCTCGCAATGTGTCATTGAATTTTGTGTATCTAATTTGAGTTAAGGTATTGCTAAGGTTAAATTGTGTTGGCGGTAATTGGTAATTTCTTAAATTCATCCATTCCATATTAAAACTCCTAGAATTAACTACTTCTCTCGTAGAGTAAAAACCTTAGATTTTACTTTTCATTAGGGTCCACCCCCCTTGGCTTCGCTAGGAGTTGGCCTAGACGGAGGAGCTGAGTATCAGGTGACAGCACTTGGCTTGAGCTTGCCCCCAAGGTCGCACCCAGTGGCTTGAAGATTTCTGCCACGTTACCCGAGGTGCAAATTAGGCAGCAACACCTGGTACTGCACATCCTCTCTTGCAACACCATCTTTCGGTTTTCGTTCTTGCTTTGGTAAAGTCCTTCCAAAGCCTTCCACATTTCCAATGCGGTCTTCTTCCCGAAAAGGTGAGGGATTATGTGGTCCTTCACCCCATCCAAGATGATCAACATAACTATGGAGTCTAACTTCTTCCATCTGACCAACTCTGTCGGATTTGTGGGCCCAACCTTCGCGGATTCAATGTGCTCCTTTGCATCATTAACATCCAGGATCCTTGTGATCCTTTCTTTCCAAGTAGGAAAGTTTTGAGCCCCTTGGAGTCTGTCCTCAACTCTCAATTGCATGAACATAGTGAAGTGTATTTGTCAAACCCTAGATCTGAACTCTAGGCTTGTGTCTTCAATAGATCTGCCCCCCGATCTATCAATACTGCTGCAATTTCTCAAATTTAGCTCAACGGAGCTCTGATACCATGTAAATTTTCCTTTAAAACTCAAGCTAGGACTAAACAACATATATTTAATTTCTACTGATAACCACACATGAGTTTCTTGTACTTAGTAATGCAATGGAAAATAAATACTGAGAAACGTCAACAACAATCTCATAAATATAGACAGTTTTTTGGATATGGAAACCCCCAGATAAAACCCAAGATGCGAAAATCGATGTAACAGTCAGATATGGAATTTTTATTAAGAAGATATGGAACAATTACAATCCAGTAGATGAATTCACTCAACCTGGCAAAATAGAACCTCTGCAAAATCACTAGGCAAGCCCAGCAAACAGTTCCACCACCCTGCGCAGCTGTACGACCTTCAGTGTTAGCTGTACGGCCCTCTGCATCAGCTGTACGGATCTGTACTATCCTGACGTCAGTTGTATGGAATATGTACGGCTAATGTACGACCTCCTCTGCAGCGTACGACCTGTCCTCTGCCTGATCCTATATGACCTGATGCTCAGCCTGGTAACTTGACGAATCCTATGGGTGAGTGTTCCTCCGTCTTCTCTGCAAACCTTTATGTCTGACTTCTCCGTTTGTTTGTATCTCTCATGTGTGTGTCCTCTCTACCAAATCTTCTTTTAACTCAATGGCCAAGCGATGGATCAATGGATGTGATCCTTCAGTGAGATTAATGGCCAAGATTAGATTAGCCATCACTTCAATTATTTCAATTTTCACTCTATAAAAGTGATTCAATGCTAGAACCAATGCTAGAAGACCTTCCTTGTTGCCACTTTCTAACACACCTCTCCCACCAAACTCCACCAACCCATCCATCAAGTGCCAACACATCCCAACTCACTCGCTAATCCAAGGGGATTGGTGTCAATCCTTATGTGTGGGTCTTCTACCAATCCATGCGCTAACTCAAACATAAAATTAAATAACATATTACCTTACCCAAAATTTTTAATACTCATCACATGGATGAGGGGTCCACACTCCACATCCTATCGCAATCTTCACTTGGTGCTAGCGCATTCCCTCAAAGGTTGACGTCATCTCCCATTTAAACTATTCACTACCATGAAATTATAACCAAAGTTTAAGTTGCCTTTCATATGGAAGAGAGTCGCATGCCATGGGGGCACACATGCCATGTCATTTCTGTCCTTTAAAACATTGATTTTTGACTTTTTAAATTTTTTACTTTGGTGTCAAATTGTTGCACCTTTAGCATTAAAATGTTGATTTGATGCTCTGTTAGCTGAATAATGCCTTCCAGGATGCTTTAGTCGTCGGAAACATAGGAAAAGTGGCCTTTGGGGTAAAGAGGATGCTCTGAGTGTGAAAACGAGCATCCCCACACAAAAAATGGACTCCGAACTTGACTTATTACACTTTGAAGTTTTTTAATTAAACCATTACTCCCCATCCCCCTAGGGGGGATTTGCATCGGTGTCAAATTTTCAAGATTTTCTTGTTTTAGTTTAGTTTCTTTGTGCAAGCTAGTATACTTTGTGTTATCACCAACCTTGTAGCTACCTGTGCAAGATGGATCCAGGATGGATGGTAGAGGGTCAAGCAAATAAGGAGGTGGAACCCAAACTGCCTAGACTCCCAAAGAGATGGTTGTCACGCCAATCAAGGCAGTCTTCGCTTTATGTTGTCTGAGTCCAAGACAACAATGGGGGAGACCCAGATATGCTCCCGATAGGAGAGATCAGACCTAGACACTAGATCAAATCAAAATAAACTTTGAGGTACATAAGGTGTAAGGTGTTCAAAAACTCTAGATCTACAGTAGGATTCAATGGATGGATCAAGACTTCAGCAGTATATTGGCTAATCCAAAATAGTAATAGGATGACCTTTTGGGGAAATGGTTAGATCTAGGGTTTTGGTACTAGCAACTAAAGAAGATGATCTCTGTCTTAGGAAGCGTAATCGAGGCAGGATGGGTAGGAAAATAGTCGAGACTATCTACTACCTGGCTGACAAACTCAATGAAGAAGGCGAACAGGTGTGATTGTCTGAGTCATCAAGGAACAACCAAATTTCAAGGGGAAGAGGTCAATTGAGGGCTAGCGCTAAGGATGGGAGATCAGTGCCTTTCGTGCATTGGGAAATGGAGTTAGTATACACCCAGCGTTGAGGTGAACCCACCTAGGGTAGCCCTCGATCTGTGGACCCAGATAAGTGTTTTGGTCCGGATGGCTCAGTTAAGGAAGGAATTCAGTCAAGGAAGGCTAGAGCTAGGGTTGGATGAGACAGATTTGTTGATCTGAGGCCACCAGCAGACAACCAACTCGGCGTTGAAGAAATGGGATCAGGAGGGCCTGATCTACACACTAGGTTCAGAGAAATTTTGGAAAAGTCAAAGTTGATGAATGAGGCTGAGAGGATGAAAAAACTGATTTCTTCAGATCTAGGGCAAGCAGGCTGGATCTAGCTCAGCGTTAGGGGTGTTCTAAAGTGCTCAGGACCTGATCTATCAACCTAGCCTGTCAGATTTCGGAAACAGTAAACTCCGGAAAGGTCCAGTTTTTCAGTGATGGCGCTAGGGTTGTTTTCAATCTAAAATTCAGATCTAGGTCACACTGTCATGAATCTAGACAATGTTGGGGGTGATTGGGAATGTGTGAGACCCAATCTATCAGTCTATGAAGTCAGAAATCAGAAAAAATCAAAACCCTATCAGGTCAAATTTTCAATGGGGGTGCTATGCAGTTTTTCAGACAATATTTAAGATCTAGGTCAAACCAGCAGGAATTTGACCAGCGTTGCAGTAGATTCAGTGAGGGGATGCCCGATCTATGAAACCCAGCAATGGTTTGGCCATAACCGAATCCTAACCACTTTCAAAACGAGTGCTAAGATTAAAAGATAAAATATTCTAATCAATGGTTCAGATGAGCTCAACATACAATACATGGATCAATATAACCATAAAGTACCAAAGTGGACTAAAACACCCAACAAAAGGGTGCCCCACTCAACAAGAAATAAATGAAGCACATGGTGGGTCCATGGAGTGTTAACTAACTCCTTATGGGTGTCCCATGGCACAATAAAATAATATAGTATTTTAATTCTTTGACTTTGTACCTCCTTGAGGAAATCGTGAGCCTCCCAAGAGCTCCAGAAAATAATATAAAAATGCCCAAAAAATAGGTGTGGGCCCAATCAAGTGCTGCAACTACTGGAGAAGGTGTGGATGACATCACTCTCATCATCATGACTCATCCCATGTCATTTCCTTGCCTCAGTAGCCCAAATCGATTTCTTCAATATCCATTTAATCATTTTTTAATCTGCCTCGGGAAATGTGAACCTGCCAAAACAGCCTCCTAGGGTGCCTGCATTGTCAAACTGAGCCGACCATGCTCTCTGGGATGGGGGTACTATGTACAATCAAGTGGTTGCACCCCCTATGCCCATACAACGCCGTAGGAGATCCAAATGAAACACTTCCTTGCTCAGACAAATTGTCCTGTGAAGCAAAACTGCATCAGAAAGGTAAAATGAGCTTGATCATCTCTGCAAGTGCCCGGAATTGAAAATAAACTATCTCATTAGACTCAAAGAATCCAAATCCATCTAGGGTGTATACTCATACCCTTTCCAGATCTCTGCCTGATCATCAACAACATCCAATAGACAATATAATCACCTGTAAATGACCAGATACCAATAATATAACTCAAACTATCATCCATCTGCTGCGAGTGCTATAAGGCTAAGACATGCTCTACAAATCATTTAAGCAACAATCACAACAAATAGCAGTCATTTCACTGGAGGTACATCAACCAAATACATATATAGGGCTTTATTTATTATTACTCAGACTAGACTTTCAGGACTATACTCACTTCATAGTTGTAGTCAATTTGCTAGCGAAGGGTGAAGGATGAAATTTACAAGGATAGGGCAAAGGATGACTTCCTACTTAACATCACAACACTTTGGATATGGCAGGGAAATACTCGCTATAACCACCTGTCGGACAAACAACAACACAAGGAATGGCGGTGCCTCACAAATGGATGAGTTGTTCAAAGAGTGCTTATTCAACTTAGGCATCATGTCTACATCAAGTTTGATCCAAGTTCATTAGGATCATCAATTTTATTTCCATGGCCTTTTTGGCCTATATGACCCTTTTGGGACTTCGCCAGTGCTTAAAAGCACAGCTAATTGCAGCTTTCATCCAGGACATATTTATATTTATAAGGTCAGCAATATTTGGATATAGTATATTTTTAACCATTGCTTTTTTAGACCTTTCTTATACCCTTCAAGGGGTATTTTAGCATTTCATTACTCTTGCCCTTTTTCACATATGTTAAGAAACACAGTTTTAGCATTTTCATTTTCCATGGGCGCATATATAACATTTCCAATACAGGTAGTACATGAGCTTTCGGTTTTAGCCAACAACATCTCAAGTGACCAAGGGGAGTTCTGCACAGTGCCAAACATCGGGACAACCAACCAGAATGATTTAGGCATACAATCCAACTCACCAAAGGCAAGTTTTGTCACCAACTCAGAGCCGAGACACAATATAAACAGGGAGGCTTGTCCAACAAAGGTTCTAGCAGAGAAAGGTCCTCCATGCCACAAGTCAAGTAGTAAGTCGGGTTAATAGCAAAACTGGAAGGTAGCGGATGGGTGGAGACAGTGAATGATAAAACCAACACTAGCAAACCAAAACAATGGTGGTAATGACTACCTTTATTCTCCCTAAGGAGGGTAAAACCAATAAGTATAGATCAGGAACTTCCAAGTCTAAGTAGGGACATCAATACATAATACAATATACATCCAAGTCCATATAACTATGACCACTAGATCATGACACCACATGTTAATGCATGTCACAAAGATGAGTATAAGAGCAATGATAACCATAACACAATATAAAAACCTGAGACATAATCATGCATATAATCCATCTGAAACATCATCTGTCCAATGAGAAAGCACTGATATAAATCTGGGCATCAATAACTTCTCTGTAATGACTAAATGGCTACATCTGTCCTCAAATTTGAGTGTCGTGAGACTTAGTCCTGACATGGGAGAGTACAATAGTCCACAAATACAATAATGATCTGTCAAAACTGCTCATCTCAGCATCTCATATGTAAGAGATCTGGCTGAAAAATGTACTGTGTCTGAAAAATAGAATATGGTAGCCTGGCTACTATATATGTGATAACACTTTGATAGGTTTTGCATTTTGTTAGATCATTCACATTTATTTTTAAAGTAATACAAATACTAATACCACGACTTGTCGAGTTACCCGTAAGGGGAAAGAGCGGCGTGGTAGGACTAATTGGAAAAGTTTTGTTCATTTTATTATTATTTTCTTTTTCGTACAATTTACACCGCTTGCTCTCCTGATTAGGGCTTTTAGCCTGAAAGAGATTCTTGGGGATTTAATAAACAAGCAAACACGTAGCACATAAAATTCTTAAAATCAGCAAGACTCCTTTGTGTATGCTCTGCACCGTTGCGGTTCGACCGAACAGTTGGCTGCATAAAAAGCAGCGTGGGTGACTAGTTTAATTAGTCTCAGACATTTGAATTAACCTCCCAAAGTGAAAATCCAATGCCTCAATTTAATCTGTTGCGGCGAAAGTTCACAGAGGAAGCGGGAACAACTGAGTAGTGACCTCGGAACACCGTCAGGCTACACTCTTGTTGGTGTAGTGTTGGACACGTCTTAGAGACTCTGATCTAGCCCACATATTCCTCGCTGGAACCACATCGGATAAGGGTTTTGGACATACTCCTCGTACCTCTGGGTATATTTGGAGCAGTGTTGAAAAACTCCCCGAAAAATCAGTTGGAAAAAATCACAATTTTTTAATTTTTCAAAAAGTCGCGACTTTTTCAGTTGCAATGGCTAAAATGGCAAGTCCCGACTTTTTCCAAAAAGTCTCCATTTTCGCTAAAATGGCTAATTTTCCGAAAAATAGCCATTTAACCCATTTTGTTGTATACTAACACCTTTCCTCTACCGTATAAATATTTCAAAACTTTGTTGTATTTGAAGATCAAACTTTGCAAGGATAAGCTATAAATAATATGTATCCATTTATCAAATATCACAATGATAATCGAATTACTTTTTTTCACTAATAGGGATTTTTTTGAGCAAACATATTTTGAGTGATCATCATAGCACATTGTAGGAAAAAAAGAGCAATGTTTCAAATGGTAGATGAGTTAGGGCTAAATGTGAGGCTCATGTCGGAAATTCAATTTGGGAGGAGTGAAAAATACATTTATGATTTATCATCAATACAAAACAAGAAATACATTTAATGTCTAACAACCAAATCAATAAAATATATCTTTCAAAAATTAGGTTTAAGTCATAAGATGGAGGGACAAATAAAAAACATTTATGAAAACCTTATATAAACCTAATCATTAGAGTGGGGGAAAATACGAAGTATGAATGGAAAATAGAATAAAGTATGAAATAAAGGTATAATGAAAACAAGAAACAAGTAATAAGTAGAAAGGAAACTTGGGAAGAGAGCATTGATATTAGATAGCTAGATGTTAGTTTTTCTCGAATACATTTATATATGTGATGTCATGTTGTATTGGTTATCCACTTTTGAGTCTTTGATTGGACAACTATGATGTTTCATGATACAATATCGACTTTGATGTATCATTTTACATTTGGCATGATTGCATGATGATGATATTATCAGTGCTTTCTCCATTTTTATGTTCCAATGTGTTTATCTGATGTTATTGTTGCTTTAAATGTTTAAAATTCTCCCAAAAAAATGAATGTATTTTCTATTTTTTAATGTTTGCCGACTTTTGCCGATTTTTCCCGATTTTTTCACCGATGTTGCCGAGAAGTTGTATTCAATATCCTTGTCGACTGTTTGCCGATGCCAACTTTTTCAACATTGATATTTGGAGTTCCCTTCCCCCTAATCTAAATCACTCATTTTTCCACATTAATTTAAAACTTACCAAGAGACAATTGCAAAACATCTACTTCAACATTTTCAGCACATACAATCTTGTGACTCCATTTTAATTCAGCACTGGTCTATATTTTTCTATCTGTATAATTCATGAGTTGAATATTTCATTTAAAAACTCTTGTGTTATTTATGCTGTTGTAATCGGTTCATCTTTCAAATCTCTTTTTCTATTATTGTTGTTTAAAAACTACTAAAAAACTCACTCATTTAAACCATTACCACACTTAGAAACTAATAGGGTCTAGCCCCCTTGGCTTCGATTAGGAGTTGGCCTAAACGGAGGAGTCAAGAACAAGGTGACAGCCTTGACTCGAGACTTGCACCCAAGGACACACCGAGTGGCTTGAAGATTTCTGCCACGTTCCCCCCCAGATGTGTGAAAGGCGGCAACAAGAAGCTCCTAAAACCAAATGTTGGCAATTAGCCCTTAACAACTGATGGTATGGGAAACTTTTAACGACAATATCTGTCCTTTAGTTAGTCCAAAAATGGCGGCAGGTTAAGTACTAATGAAACAGTGACACAATAATTGGACTTTAAATGCCAAAAGACAGTATGTAAAATTCCTTCTTATGATGATAAGTGACCAATTGGGGGGTGGGGATATGAGATGAATATCAACCAAAACGTCTTGGTAAGGAAAGTCTTGTGAACTGTAGGTTGTGTTTTGTAAACTCAAATCCAAAGAAATATTAAACTGACAGTCAATACTGAAAAGAAATCCCAAGTCAGTCTTTTAATGAATAAAACAGAGCCTTGGGCCTGCAAATTCAAAAAGGTTAGAACAGCAGTATAGTGTTAGTCAATGAATGATTAAATACTCACAGATGAGGTTTAGTATTTTCCCAGAAGTAGTCATTCAAGCTTGATTTGGAAAGGTACTGATGTCTGCTATCAAGGAGGTTGAATTTCACTGTCACATTCAGCAGTTTTGGAGGACTGATTTTGCAAGTGTGAAATTAGCAATGATACCCAAAAATCTTGAAATTTACTGTTATCTAATAGCCAACCAAGAATGCCAAATTTATGCTTTTAAAACCCTAAAACTCAGATCTGATTACTACAATCTGAAAACTCAGAATTCGTTTTAGCAAACAGTGTCAATGTATTTTGTGTTACTCAGAGATATGATGGTCTGAGAAGAAAGAGGGCTGAAGTGTGCCATAAATTAATGGCATAAAACTTTGCCCTGTATGGATACAAAATCACGTGAGCTATTCTTTAAATAAAATACTATTGTTATGGCTAAACAAAATAATTTTCAAGTAGTGACATTTGAACCAATGATGAGGACCAATTTTGTCCCTTTACAATGATTTGTTGAGAAATGTTTTTAGTGTTAATTATTGGACATGTCATCCATTCATACTGAACATGCAAAGTTGTTTTCTTTGCACAAGAATGGCTTTGGCCTATGTTTAATGTCAACGGTAAAAAAACTCAGATCTAGAAACTAGCATGCAAATTTATAGATTAGATATTCAACAAGAAGCACAAAGATACGTGGATCCAAAGAACTAGAAGCTTCTTCAAGGAGTTGGTTATTATTAGGAAAAATTCCATGCTTAGGGCTTGAACAAATTAGTTCATAGGAAATCGAATTTTTCCCATTTAAAAGCCTCATCCTCAAAAAAATTGATCCAAAATACCTGCAAAAAAAATATTAGAATTTTATGGTAATTGGAGAAATTTTAACAAAAATAAATTAAAACCCTCTAAACCCTATATCTATTGCATATAGCTCAAGGGGCAAATGGAGTCTTAGGAAAAACTTTATTCCTCCCTAAACTACGAAATTTTTTATCCCTCCATTCCTTTCCTCATTTAAAAAATGAATCAATAGAATGCCTGTAATTATGCTAAGCAGATAATAAATAGCTAGTTTGCATTGGATTCAGTACTTGAGCAGTAGTATTTGTGGGATGCTTTTTTTTTGTTATTGCTCAGAAACAATGACATTGTAAAAATATAATGTTCTTGCACAAATTACATTGTTGTCCTATACAGATATATGTTTGGATTGGGTGTAATTCAGCAAAGCTTGGCCATTTGTATGCAGCTGCAGCTACTCGACCTGTAGATACTTTATCTTTGCTGACTTTTATTTCAGCTGTTTTGGAAGTGCTTGCTGACTTTCCGTTGTATGAGTTTTATGTCAAATGTTTCGGAAAAGAAGGTAAAATGAGAGAATTTGTAGAGAATGGTGGCTTTCAAATTTATATCCATTCTGCATTAGTTTTAATTTTCCATGTTTGTATTTTCTATGAATTTTGTTCGTCCAACTTGGTTAGTGCATCTTTTGAGGTGTTTTCTTGGACAAGTCTAGGTGCATTGGAACTATTTTATTATGATTCTCTGGATTTTTTTGTTGGTTTCTTTCTTTGCAGTCTTGGATTTGCACCTTCCAGCAATGTAATCTTAAACTTTTCTACATTGTTACTCGCTTATGCTTTTTCTAAAGCAATTAGGTCTTAAGATCGAGGTCCATGTTGCTATTTATACCACTAGCCCAACTAAAGTTGATACGAGTCATATTACTGTTGATCAGGAATCTATGACGTTGATCTGTGTCTTGACATCTACACCTAGGGCCACAACATTTTGTGAAAGTAATTAACATCATTTTGTGAAAGTAATTAACAGTCCTGCTTTTTCTATCGAGGACATTTCTGTCCAAGTGTATGGTATGGGACTGACTTTATATATAAGGAACTTGGATCTCCAAAGAAACCCTTAAAAAGTTTGTATCATTTGGCCTCTTCGACAAAATGTACAACTTATTATCCTTTTAGAGATAATAAGTTCAATGTATTGCAGTAGTTTATGATG
>LPNX010129807.1:27093-93532 GCA_001517045.1 Pseudotsuga menziesii | reverse complement strand
ACAAGTTTGGGGAAATTGGCCACCTTTGTAGTCTCCACCAGCTCAACCTTGGCTTGCTTCAATTATGTTACTCCTAGTAATCTCAGGTGCTTTCGTAGGTTTCCTAATATCAAAAAATGGATTTAAAAATTGCTTAAGTTTCTTGGATTTGGCAACAACCAACTGGTAAACCGTACTAGATGTTTTTTCTCTCTTTAATATGTTTCAGTTTCTTCTTTATAGACACAATGAGTGATAATAGAAAACCAGTGAACATAGGCACATATACTTGGAAGTCAGGAGATTACTGAAGCAGTAAATGGAATTGATTTTGGCCCAGATTTGCTTAGACATAGAATTGAAGTCCAGAAACAAAGACGGTCCCAAAATCTGCAGCTTAGCCCTGATCTTGTATTATGTTATAGTCTCTATCTCGACAGCCTTAAAAAGCATTAAAACTTTGAATCTCTGAATTGGTAGTCCATAAGAGTCAAACTGTCTATGTTGAGTTGAAACATAACTAAAGAAATGCTAGATCAAAAAGCTGAGTTAAACTGTTGAGTTGAAATGCCAAGTCATTGAGACGAAAAGACTGAGAATGAAGATAGAATTGAAAACACTTAGAAAAAGTTTGAGAATAAAAAATGCAGAGAGAATTGTTGATTTGAAAATTCTGAATTGGAAATTGGAACTTCAACAGAGTTGAGAATTGAAAGAGAAGCTCTGAAATCTTTAAAACTCTGAAAATCCTAGCGATTCTCAAAGAACTTTCCTCACATTCGTGCGTTTCTTCAACAACCCCTTTTCATGATAAGATTTTCCAACAAATTTCAAAATCCCAGTAGAAATGCATTTTCATTGCTTCACCATCCAGAGTCAAGAGAAGTCAGATTGGATCCTTCCAATTAATTGAACTTTGACTTGCTTTGATTAGCAGGCAGTGGCTGGCTAGTAATAGCGCCAAGGAGAGTTTCATTGGTTGTTGAGAACATTCGAGTATCATTATTGCTTAGTATCTTACATAAGATTTACTCAAGAAATAGCGACTTTTCGGGATCACTTGACCGAATACTTGGAGATCAACTATCTATTTTCTTGTACACAAAAGAGGGTTTTAATCTATTTTCTTGTACACAAAAGAGGGTTTTTATTAATATACGGGAGAAATTACAAATCTTTTCTTCACAATATTCATCAGAGCCTGATAAACTTTGTATGGCTCATTTTTAAGATCCATTCTATTGTTATAATTTCTTTAAAAAAGCAAGCTTATCCAGATTTCTCAATCCCAAAACTAAAGTCTGTTCTGTTTTCTCAATCAAATTGGCATTGATTGTTCTATACCATAATGGAAAGATTCTCCTGCTTGTAACTATACGATTGACATGTTCCTAGGCTTGCAGATGTATACTATTTGCATACAGATGTATACAAATGTATACTATACTATTTGCAAAAGAGACATTCTCATGCAGATGTATACTATTTGCATATCTACTAGGCTAGGTTGCCAGGAAATGTGGGTGCAGGGATGCCACTTTTTGAAACAGGGTACTTGGTTAGTTTAGGTACTATATAGTTGTAAAAATACAAAATTAAAATGTTAAAAACATGTCACATGTATCTTCATAATTCAACGATTCATTTTTCATTTAAGAATCAACATTCACATTGGAACATAAAATTTGATATTAAGTGGAAGTTATATGATTATTCCATTGTCATACTACATTTCATTGAGAAGCAAAGAGATGAACATAAGAGATTTGGAAATTTCTACTGTTGATGGTTTTCCAGGTTGAGAGAAAGAGGTGATATGATGAGAAGCAAAGAGATGAACATAAGAGATTTGGAAATTTCTACTGTTGATGGTTTTCCAGGTTGAGAGAAAGAGGCAATAATCATATCAATGGTCCGTTCTAATGCAAAGCACGAGATTGGTTGCTCGATTCTAGTGTTGTGAGCAAGATTAAACTTGCATCCGTTCAGAAGGCTGGCACACATACTTTGGCATCCATTGCAGTGGAAGAGCAAAAATGATTAAGCTGAGACAACCAAATGCAAAAATCTATTCTCATCGATGTGTCATATAGTTGTGGGCAACCCACAACGCAGAGCAAATCCTTGACAGCCTGTAAATTGAGACAATTAGTTAGTTGTGAATTTAGAGATGCAAATGTAAAAGCAAGGAGGTGCTAGCAGATCTCGCCGTGGGTTTTCAAGACACCTTTAATCCAGCAATTATCCTCAGCGTGGGAGTGATAGAGTATTATATGATGTGGTTTGGTCAAATGCCAGAGTTCGTGGAGTGGCCAAGCAAAAATTAGCCCCATGAAACTGTATTACATGGGGTTGTCTCATGCCATTTTTCAAAGGCCGAGTTGCATGTGTAAGGGAGGTCGAGATCTATCGTGGCCTTTATTAGATTGTTGCAAAGTATGTCGCCCCCTCTCAGTAGAACAAACCCATATAAAGGTATGGCGAACACAAATCAAGGTACGAAGAGCCCAAATGTGAGGTACGACGAACCCAGTCAGCAAAACGAACCTTCTTTTCACTATCGACGACTCGGGTTTTTCAGTCATGAACAGGGTTTGTCTGGGTTCGCCAACCAAAAACCTGTACTCGAACTGAGGACGTAGGTTCGTGGACCTTACCCCTAGGTATGCGAACCCATGGAACATAACTACTAGGATACTAGATATGACATAGCTACTAAGAAAAGGAGTCAGAAACAACAATATTTTTATCTCTATATCAGGTTACTTGGTGACACCCAGATGATTGAAATCTTGGTAAACGAATTTTGGTGCGTTACCTCATGAACCTGCACTTAAAGTTGGTAAATCCCTAAAACACGAGTGCAACCTAAAGCGAACTCAGAAGGGGTATCCTAAAGTATTAGGATTGCTAAGACTATGATAGGGAGGCTCAAGGTGATGTGAAGAGATATCTTAGCATATCTTAGCAAAACATTGTTTTTGAAGTATAGTGAAAATAATGGGGTGATGGAAAATAAGGGACAAGTGTGTATACAATATAGGGCAAATGGAGTCAATAGGCTACACTAAGAAATAGAGTTATGCCACAATATGCCTTAATTTGTTGTTAACTAATGAAGAAATAATCTTGGAGGGGCCCTAAAGCTGCCACACTCAAACTTTGCTATGATGGTGTGCCCTATAGTGAAGCTTTAGACTGGCTACAATAACCTTGGAGGGGCCCTAAAGCTGCCACACTCAAACTTTGCTATGAATGTGTGCCCTATAGTGAAGCTTTAGATTGGCTACAACAATTTGATGGAAGTAAGCTAAAAACATTCTTTAATGGAACAACAAAGGGAGAAAACAGGGAACGTGCCTCACATAAATCTCTTTCAATGTGGTAGATATACGTGTCCCCTTGGCCTCTCGTTAAACCCCAAGTTTGCTTACGCAACTAGATGGTTAAGCACAAACGAGATCCTATCACTTAGGTTTATTTTAGGCATATATAGGGTATTACAGGGAACAAAGATTGCTTGTAGTCATTTTTATCAGATTATGGGAACTATTTTGAGTGGTCTCATTTTTGTTCAAAGCCATTACAGGGATTGCATGTTAGAGATGTTTTCATATTGTTGATCCTTATGACATCATGATGCTTATGATCTTTTTTTAGATGACATGCAAGTAGTTTTCAAGACTTTGTTTTTTTAGCAGTTAGGTATTCAAGGCTTCCATGTTGATTTTGAACAATATTTGGATTTCCTATAGAGGGATGAGTTTGATGAGACTATTTTCATGTGCATGTAGAACCTTGCTATTTTTATTAGTGTCTATTTTTAGACATGTTATATATGACACGGTTTCCTAACATTTCTCTTCCTGTTTGTTTTTTTTTCTATTTTGACTGTTATTTTTGTCATGTCTATTTTTTGTAGGTCTATATTTGGTAGGTATGGTGATGGAAGGGTCTAGTTTTTGGTGTGTGGAAGATAGTGAGTTAAGTCAATGCTATCACCAAAATTGTAGTTTCCTCTGTGAAGGATCCTATCCAAGACGGGAAGAGGACAACCAACTAGAAATGATGCAAGTGTCGCACCAAAAGAGGCTCTCTTTGCTTTAGGCCAAGCCGAAGCTAAGCAAAGGGGGGAGACACTAGCTAACTAGTGATGGCTAACTTATGCAAATCAAGATACACCAACATACAGGCAGATGACATATGAATAACAAAGGTGGTCTTGAATTGGATCCTAGATCAGTAGGATGACTAGAAGGACAAAATCTTTTAAAGTAAATGGTTGAGAAGGCTTAGGAAAGGTACAAGAAATACTCAACCAAAGAAAACATCTCCTAATAGCGACAAGTTAAAGATCAGATCTAGAAATAATTGCGTATTAGAGTAACTTACCCAAATTGTACTTGTGTTACTTGGGAGCGGAAGCGAAAGCGAGAAGTAGGAGCGAAAAGCAAAATTTTCAAAAGCTTCTAGTTTGGAAGCGTTTCAGAAGTGTTATATATATATAATATTTTGATGCATATATGTCAACAAATGCATGTTGAATGTTCAATTAGTTATGGAAAGCATAAAAACATGAAATAAACCATAATACCATATAACATCATTCATCAACCATGAATAATCTAGTAGTGAATTTGTCAACCATAGGTCCAATATCCATAACATCAACCTTAATGCTTCAAATTTTCAATATATAAATAGGATATAAACTAGGGACTCTTCAATAAATAGGCTATAAATTAGGGATTCTTCGAAAACTAGTTTTGAGACCACTAATAAATAGGCTATAAACTAGGGATTCTTCAAAAACTGGTTTTGAGGCCACCAATAAATATGCGATAAACTACAGATTCTTCGAAAACTAGTTTTGAGACCACTAATAAATAGGCTATAAACTAGGGATTCTTCAAAAACTGGTTTTGAGGCCACCAATAAATATGCGATAAACTACAGATTCTTCAAACACTAGTTTTGAGGCCACCAATAAATATGTGATAAACTAGGGATTCTTCAAACACTAGTCTTGAGGCCACCAACATCAATCTAAACAATCAACACCACCAACATCAAGGTACATAGAGGGGTTGATGTGTTTGATTAAATGTCAATCTCATACCCTCATATATGATAGAACCCAATGGAAACATTACAATCCTGAAATCCTAAAAACTGTTAAGTCTGTTGAATTTTGAATTGGATAAAAAATTCTACTTTTTGCATTTGAAGTCCGATGAGGTTGGAACCACTCTCAAACATCCTGAAACAATTAATGGTAATGTATTAGAATGGACCTAGGGTTAGTTTCCCCCCACCCATCACTTAACTTTTTGTATTTTTTAAGAAAAATTGAAAAAAACAAGGAGGAAGCGTTCTTTTTTGCAAGGAAGTGAGCTTCCTGAAAACACTCCCATACATAAGAGTTTAGGAAGCGTGCTTCCCCAACGCTTCTTAGACACTTCCTTTAGAAGTGAGCTTCGGGAGCAGGAGCGGGAGCGGGAGCAGAAGCGAGGGGGGGAGCACTTCCCTGCAAAATAGAATTGTACTATGCATATATTTTACAAGCAAGTAAACCAGTCACAAAATGGCTAAGGGACTATTCCTAACACTCGATAATGCAAGTTTGATGATAGATATTCAAATTAAAACACAAAACCAAAATCAAGCAAACAATGGAAATGCCCATGGAAGGCAATTTCCCTCTAGGTACGCCAGTGCTTGGAGCGGGAAAACAGAGTCGGAAAGCCACCAAACTTGACACCTGGGATTCTAAGGAGAAAACCAACTTGGGTTTAAAAGATCTAAAAGATTTTATGGTTAAAATCTACGAAAGGATAAATGAGGCTTTTAGTTGTTTTTGTTGATTTGAATGACAAATGGAAATGAGAGAATTTGGGAAAGAAAATCTTTGCATACTTGGTTTTTAAGGTTTTCTAGATGAATTGTTGATGATCCCACTCCACAGAGTAGCCACTCACTTCCACAAGTGATTTTCTTTCTTTAAAATCCACTAGTGCACCCCTGCCAAGCAAAAAATATGAGTGCTAACTTACTGAAAATAATGCTGCAAGGAAACACAAAATGCATGCATAACAAATTAGGAATTAAACTTGTGAAAATGATAGCAAAATAACACAAGAAAAACTCTCTCTTTTCCCAAGTCGATTTCAAGGGAGGAAGGGAAAAATTGTCCAAGTCGCTACCTTGAAAAACAACTTGTTTTTCTTGCAAGATTATTAGTGTTGCCCATTATCACATATATATAGCAATTGGGCTTCCATGATGCAACATACAAATTGATCTCTTTATTTTTTCGAGTTATTTATTTAAATGGGGTTTTAGCATGGATCCTTATAGCCTTAGCCATTTCATAGCCTTGTTTAACAGTATTTCCTTGCCAGGACTAAGATTTCCTTGACCATTGAGAGGATTTCAGTGGTGACCTAGTTCATTTGAGCAGAGTAGCAGATCAGATATGCATTAGGGGAGTTTTGGGGTAAAAAATGGACCTAAAAACAAAATTGTACCATTAAAATTCACTTTATAAGAATCAATAGGATTCAAGATGATGATGTCAACCATAAGGGTAAAATTTGTAAGAACAAATGGAGGGAAAAAAAAAAACTACTTTTTCTTATCGTATTTTTGGCATATCTCCTTATGGGTCCACCAAAATTTCGATTTTGATGACTTGTTGGATGCGGAATTTAATTCCGCATCCAACCCATGCCCACACTGCATACTTCTAAGGTACCCATGACACCCAAAAATGAAAATTTCAATAAAAAAACGTATTTTAATATTCATTTTTTGGTGTCGTTGGTACCTCAAAAGTATGCAGTGTGGGTATGGGTTGGATGCAGAATTAAATTCCGCATCCGAGTCCCCAAACTTGAAATTTGGGTGGACCCATAAGGAGATATACAAAAAATACAATAAGAAAAAATAGTTTTTTTTCCCCTCCAAAATTTAGAACTTTGATTTTATTATTATAACTCTTATTTTATTATTTCCCTTATGAGGCCCATTTTAGACCTCAAAACTCCCCTAATGGTACATAGTTATAGAGGGGCTTATCAGATGGAGACAGGTATATGGTGAGACATATATATGGCTCTTTGGTGAGTTTCTGCTCTGTGATGTATGTTAAACACCTAGGATTATTATGCTCAGATGATCATGGTGACTAATGCTTATATATATTGATGCTTAAACGTATGCTAAGAAATTATTAAAGAGTCTAATGTTGAAGAGTATTGTTTATGCCATGCTTTATACAACCTTTAAAGTCTAGTGCTTTCCTGGTTCCATGTATCACCTGCCCCCATCCATCCAGTTCATCCATAACTGTTCTTCTTCCCATGACTTATGATTGACTGAGACCTATGAGATTGAAGATCATTTTCCCTACTTTGACCCCTTTGCATGATAGATCCCATGTTGTTTTGTGTCTCGGCTATTGAGTTGTGTAACAAAACTTGTCGAAGCCTTCATCCTTTTGGGCCAGCGAAACCCATTGGTGTTGCCTAAGCTTAGGTGAGTTGGGTTTTGAAGCCTTGACCTCTTTGGTCGGTTTCCCCCGATGTTTGGTCTTGATCAGGGAAAATTTTAGTGGCAAAATTAGAGGGGTCACCAAAAAGTAGAAGGCGATTTTTCAACATAGCAAAGGTTTTTTTAATTTTAATATATTAGCCCATTTTTTATAAAACCCCTAACTATATTAAATATATTAATTAGCCAATACTGTAAAAAACGCAAAACCAAATTTTGTCATTTAAACGACACCCGAAATCGTGCACTCGCCTAGATTTTCGGGTAATGGAGAAAAGCCACTCCTGGTTTGCCCTGATTTTCAGTGATGGAGCAAACAAACTGTTGGTTTGCCCTTGATTTTTTGTGATAGAGAAAAAAACTGCTAGTTTGCCATTGATTTTCAGTGATGGAGAAAAAAACTACTGGTTCGCCATCCATTTATGGATCTTGGGAGTATTTTTTTCGGAATATTGGTTGATTTTTCCTAAAATTCGCTTAACAGAGTGATTTTTACCTTCAATCACTACGAATTTGACTGTTTCAGCCCCAAATTTGGGAAAAATCCCTATATAATGCCACGGGCCACAGGAATCTGAAGAATCAATTCAATCTGGGTCTGGACCCTGCAACTCTGCTTCAAGCTTCCAATCTAAACTCTGCACGGTGCATTACAGAGGTTAGTAATAGCGAACGTTATGTGTCTCAGATTCTTTCCCCATTTGTTTTCCCTTCAATTTGGTACATTTTTGTGTAATTTTGAGCATTTTTTCATGGATTTTTGTTGATGCTATTTTAATTATACTAGAGTTACTCCTTATATTCCATATTTTATCTTACGATAGATAGTGCATCGATTGCTTGCAAGGCTCAGACTTTGTATAGGGGTGTGACCTAGTAGTATGGTTGTTCCATTCAGGCTCGACCTTGCCCATATTATATAAAAAACGGTGGTTAGTGAGTCTCCGGCATCCTTAGAAGACCCCTACTATTATTAATTCTAGGTGGGCTTAGGCAGTTCTCTATTTTATCGTATGGCGCATGGGTATCCTCTTTCGGCGGTTATGTAGGAACGATAGGGGACATCTCTTCCCGTAGGGTACACATCTATTTTGGTAAGTTCGGATCACAATCTGATGGGCTATGATCGACTGGCAATGAGTACTTTTGGCACTGGAGGTTTCTAGCTGCACCAACCAAAGCTCCATGCTACACTGACTAGAGGTTATTGCTTCACCTTCTAGTTCATACTGAATCCTGTATCAACTATTAACATGTTGCTCCCTATGGTGAGGTTGTTGGAATGCCTCAGGTCCGTACATGACCTATTAAATTATTAATGACCATGCTTCTTATTAGTGCTACTTTTCAAGGCTGCTATAATTCCCAGACTCCTTAAGACAACCCTATTTATAAGTTAGGACACACATTACTTCCTTCAGCGTGTCCAGATTCTCAAGGCAGGAACATTCACCCACCTTCTAAAGAGTGCATAAATATGATTGCCTGTGGTAGGGTATAAAAGATTCACTCCTTCAACCATCTTGTACTGGTATTAGCTTCATTTATATTAGATATCAAAATCTTGTACAAAGCTTAAACAAATGATATGCAACTTTACATGTTTGTTTGGAATGAAACAATTCTTAGTAGATATTTTTCAAGGAATTGATTTTATGTTCTTAAGCAATTGCTTCAAATGAGGTTGTTTAAAGACATGTTCAAGTACATGGTTTGGTTGTATTTTATTTTTAATAAAATTCGTGACATGCATAAGTCTCCTGGTTGCCTAAATCCAGCCTTGAGGGCTTGACTAGATGTTCCGAATCTTATTATCACTGATTTTTTTTTATAAACACATGATCTTTTAATAACTTTTTATCACATGATCTTTTTATCTCAAAATAACTTGATCTAGTATTAAATTCTACATCGCTTAGTGATGCATATTTCTTTTCCCTTGGTCAAATAGCCAACAATACAATGTTGAGAGTGGTGTAGAGTGTTTAAGCCAACATGATCAATTTTTTCTTACTGCCATTATCCACTGTCAATTGCAATGGTATTTATTGACCCACATACCCAAATGAAAAAGTTTCTTCTTTCCTCCTTGAGCTCAATTGGATTGGTTGATGCAATTGGGATAGCAAAATAGGTCACTTTTCGAATAGATCCAACTTTCTACTTACCTTAATACTGCATTGTCATGGATGTAGACTATGCCTATGGAAAAAAGTATCTTCCCTCCACAACACTCTTGATTTGGGTGAGTGGTTTATTTCTACAATTTGCACCACTTCCAAGTTTGCTTCTTCTACTTCTAGTCAAACCATCAACCTTTACCTTGAGCTTGCTACACATTATCTTACAATGTCACTCAGCTTGGTGCTGAAAATTCCAACTGATTATTTACTAGAACCTTTGGTCTCGGAATCTTTATTGCATTGAGATATAAGTTGATCCTTGGCATAATACTTTGCCTTGAATTTTCCCTCAATCTTGTTTGCAAATGATACACATCACCCAGGAAATTAGTATTTAATAATTATAAGTTTCACTAGATATAGGTTGCAAGAACACTTGAGGTTCTTATCATGTTTTGAGTTGTGGATGCTTAAACATGCCATGAGATTATGGAAACTTATCAATATATTCAAGCACAAGTTGCCACTTGATATATTTATCTTTATAATAATTCAAAGGATAAAATGATTTGCATAAGGCCTTAACAAACCTATTTTAAGTATCAATGGGGTGATATTTGTTGATATAGTGCCTGCTATATGATTCCCCCACTAGAACAATGCTATAGGTATAATATTTCGAGTAGCAAAGGCATTTTTCTTCACATCTGTGAACAAATTATCATCAAAATACATTTTGGTCTTCTCAAACAACTTCTCCAAGGATTTTTTGTTGATCTTACCCTCAAATTGTGAAATATCTAGGTTGACTTGGATTTTGAAGTTTGAATCACATAATCCACTTTTGTACATTAATCGAGGCGAAGGATACATGAAAACATATCATGAGTTTCACTAGCTAATCATATATCTCATCTCTCTAACATTGCAAAGCTTCATCAACCATGGACTTGATAGACACTCAGGGAATTGCTATAGCACTGGAACTATTGTTAATTGGTGTTTGTTATTGGCAACAATGTTGAACTAGATAAAGAAGGTGTAAGGTGAATCATGTGCTTTTGATAACCTAACCTTGTCCAAACATGCATTCCACACAATGTGGATGTTGCTACCACAATTCAGTTAGCTACTACAACTCACTAAATGGGGCAGAGCTCTATTGATTTAAATTTAGTTGTGACTTCAATAATGTGAACAATTACTTTGAAACCACTTAACAAATATGGTAAGAGCATGATTATTTTATTCTAATACCATTGATCTATATCCTAGAAGTAAATCTAGGTAAGAAACAAAAGATAGAGATAATCTAAGGTTACAGAGGAAGTTTGTCAACACTAGATGTACTAGTTGCCTAAAAAGATAAGTTGGATTAATTGAAATAACCAAACAACATAGAATAGAGGTGTGTGAATGGATCATCAAACAAGAAAATGCTTGGATACAACTACTTTGAATATTGAAATCAAAGGGTATAAAAAATATCTAAGAAGAGAGGTGAAAAGAATATGAATAAGCTATAAAAGAAACTTTAAAATTCAAAATGCCACTCATTTGCTTTTGGAAGAGAATCTAATGCCTATTTATAGAATTCCTAAAAGAATCTAGAAGTACATACATAGATTTATAGAATTTTGTGTAGATATTTTATGCAATTATATGAATGACACTCTGTACATACATACATTACATACAATCCTCCATCCACAATCACCCAATTACCTATGATTGGCATCTGATAGGATTTAAAGTTTTCATGATTGTGGAGTATAGTGCTTACTCCACTAGGTCTGTAAAAAGGAACACACAAAAACAGTTGACAAGATGCTTCTGACATAACTCTTAGTGGTTCCTTCTATCTGCAAGAGCATCATATATTTTTACTAGATTGTGCAGTATTGTTTCTGTAATATTAATGACATTCTATACATACATACGTAAGATTTGGCCCTCCATCTGTAAATCACCCAACCTATGATTGACATCTAGGGTTTCAAGATTCCATCATATTACTAACAAGGGATTAGATCACCGAGATGGTTGTTCAGCTCAAGCAGCCCTAAGTTGGAGTTCAAGCTCCTCATTTAGTGACACTTGATTTTCTTTTTTAGCATTCTGCCATTTGCTTCAACTCCTTAGTTGCAGCAAGTTTTGTCTGTAAATGTGTGATACTTTTTTTATCGGTGTTACTTTTTTTGTCTGATTGTAGGAGTTGAGCCATAAGATCCTATTAAATTGTTGTTTTCCATTTGAAACAACCCTTCTAGTATTTCCTTTTCAGTTTGATGAGTTTTGAGAGCCTATAGATTGTTGTTTTCCTTTTGAAACAACCCTTCTAGCTCTTCCTTTTCATATTTTATGATATTAGGCTGCCTTTTTGGTTTGTTGATTTCTTCATTTAACTAACACATGCAAGAGTTTCTTTTTCTAATGAGAAATTTTCACCCTCCCCATGACTATTACATATAAGTATAAGAGGTTTGTATCATATAGGTTACAAAATTCAATAAGAATTCGATATTTTGGCTGAAGAAGTTGTATCAATCTATTGGAGGTCCTTCCTGAGTTCAATAAGAATCCAATAGTTTGGCTGAAGGTGCATTAATACATTGGAGGTCCTACTTGAGTAGTTTGCAGTGGCACAAAAGATTGATGCAAACTATTTGTTGGATGCCATATGTTGATTTGGAGGTCCTGCTTGAGTAGTTTGCAGTGGCACCAAAGATTGATGCAAACTATTTGCTGGAAGCCATATGATGTTGATATAGGGTAAGTAATTTTTCTAAAAAAATATATCATATTATTTACAAACTTCAATAAGAATTTGATATTTTGGCTGAAGGAGTTCAATTAATATATTGGAGGTCCTTCCAGAGGTCAATAAGAATCCAATATTCATTAGAGGAAATTTCAACTCAAAATAGGCCTTTTAAAACTAATTCAAATTCCATGTGATCATGTGTTAGCCAATGAAATTTCTTTAAATTTGAAATACCATATAGGTCTTAAACAATTTTTTAATATAAATTTAGGGATAGGTATCATAAAAAAAACTACTTTTTTGTTCGTATTTTCGACATATCTCCCTGTGTTTTTACTCCAAATTCGATCGGGAGATCTCCCTGGATGCGAAATTAAATTCCGCATCCAACGAGTACCCACTCGGCATACTTTTGATGGACCCTGCTACCCCAAAAACAAGAAATACCTGAAAAAACGTGATGATGATCGAAATTTGAGTAAAATAACAGGGAGATATGTCCAAAATACAAACAAAAAAGTAGTTTTTTTCTTTTCTTCCTCCAAAATTAATAAATATTATTTTATTATTTTAACTATTATTTTATTATTTTTCTTAGGAGGCCCGTTTTGAGTTGAAATTTCCTCTAATGTTGGTTGAAGATGCATTAATACATTAGAGGTCCTGTCTGAGTAGTTTGCAGCAGCACCAAAGATTGATGCAAACTATTTGATGGAAAAGCCATATGTTGATATAGGGTAAGTAATTTTAAACATAATAACACATTCATATTAAATGGTACAGAAACCAGAAACCATTTATGTTTGAATGCACAATACTGTGACTAGTCATTTTATGAATTCAAGACTTCCAGGTCCAGCAGTTTTATCTAGAATCTACTGGTGCTTACTCCCAAAGCATCATATTCCTAGATAAACCTATCATTGTTATCCAAATCTAGCCATTATCGCCCTTGATAAGGTTAGTTATAAAGTTTCTTCTTTGTTGGCCTTTTCCTTTACCCAAAATATGCTTTAATAAATTATCATAAACTTAAGTACCATTGTTTGGCAGTTACTGTAACTAAAATTTGATATTAAGTGTTTTTCCATGACCCTGGTTCTATTGGTTAATCTGCTTATTGGTTTTCATGGAGGCCCTTTTTCAACATTCACGAAATTTAGTACAACATGATGTTATGGAAGAGATTAGCTGCAAAGTGCATTTAGGCATGGGATTTATTAGACTTCTGTCAAAAATGTCTAAAAGGCATAGGGACTGTTGAGTGAACGTAAACATTTTACAAACAAAATTGACTATCAACAATGCTTTTTGGATTAATGTTGACTAAAAATGAAGGATATGCATGCACTCCACCTTTTTCACCCTCTCCCATGACAATCCCATATTTGACCAGAGACAATCATGTCATGTTCTGTAGAATTCTATTACTCTGGGATCTCTATTTTGTTTTTTGCACTGATGTTCTATGGAATCCTATTACTCTCATTATCTTTTTCCAATGGCGAATTTCTTTAGCATTGTCAATAGTGAGTGGAACATGCCAAGGTGGAATAGGAAACATCAACAAGGGTTAGAGAAAACAAATTCCAATCCAGTGATCAGGATTATCCTTTAAGGTAGCAATGTAGAGTTGGTTGTGGTAAAGTGTTGGATGGAGATTGGGCAGTGAATGAGGTTCTCACTGCTTAAGTTCTTCAATTAGTAAGCTCCAGCGCTACTTGCAAGTTATTACTAAAGCTTGATACAGAAAGCTCGGTGATCTAAGGATAGCCATTTAACCATCCTCGTAACATTGAAAGTCTTTGAGAATCCAATTTTATCATGGCCATTTGAGTGTCACTGGGCATGAATTTGAAATTTGGAACACGTCCAAACTCCCCACTCCATCTTCCCAACCATGAAATATGTTCTTCTTTAGAGTAAAAATATTGTTTGTGGCTATTAGATATATCTGATAAACTAGCCCAATCCACTCTATTGTTATCATCAGCAAACTTAAAGAGGGGAAATTTTTGGAGAGAAGTCGAAATGCCTTTCTCCCAGTATTCAACAAGAAAGCACAGAAGATGCACATATAATTCCTCTGATATATTTGCAACCCAACTAGAGCTGCAAAGAATACAATGGGAGTACCACTGGTAAGGCTCATAGCTCACCCCAAGAATTTCAAGATGCATGAAAACTGATCTTCCTCCATGCAGGAATGTATTATGGATACCCTAGTCGACCATAGAAAACTAGGGCTCTCTAAGCCACTTTCAGATGCATTGTCTAATATTTCTCTAAAAGAAGGAAGTATTATGTGAGCTTGTTTAGGCATACAATAGCCACTACAAGTCTCACATAAGATTACCTCTTCTTTCAGTTGGGTCTGAATGGCCACCCTGACTCCTCTTAGCCCCGGGCAAGAGGGGATATCAATTGGTAAGTACTTGAAAAAATGTGATCTAGACATGGGAGGAGCTGATTCCATGCTGCGCAAAAGGGAAATAAAGGCAAAGCAAAAAGATGATGGAATGTAGTTGAGTATTCCTTTTTTTTACTTTCTGTCAAAAATGATACCCTCCCTAGAAGTAGCAAGTAAGACATCTGCTTGAATTACAAAGGGAAATTTAGGGACCATTTATGTAGGAAGAAAAGCATAAATATCAATAGTTATCATATTTCCAGCTCTATTGACATGTTCCTCAAACGGAAAAGCCAATGTTATTACCCATTTGTCCATGTCTTTCCTTTCCTCTATCCTGCTCTGTTCCTGCACAGGAAAACAATGCCTCCACTTGGCTAGATACTTCATCTTTTCTATACTCCATATAAAACCAAAACACTAAGGAAAATTGTAGTCAAATTTTTTAACTATTTAAGCAAACTGAAATTAATTAATTATCATGAGCATGCTCACATTTACAAACCCTAAACCCTAGCACCAAAATGGCTAGACCGGCCTATCCTCTTCTCTATATAGAAAAGAAATAGGTAGAACAAAGCACAGAAAGGACAGTGTTGTTTAAGGATACTCTGTTTCAACGTTTTTCTATACATTGTCACCACGGTTGAATGTATTGGGTTTCTAGTGAATAATATGTGATGGGGACGGGATGCTTTTGACGAGAGCTACTCTCCTCATGGCATGGAGTGACTAGATGAAATGCCGTACATTCCATTGTGAATGTCACACAACAAGTCTGCTCGTTAATGGTGCTTATTATTCCACCAACTATTCTGTCATTGTTCTTCCTCTGTGAAGGTGGGCGAGTAGAGTAGTAGGAGAAAAAGAAGAAACCTCCTGGCAGAGGAGTGTTATATTCTATGGCCCTAGGTATTTGTGGCATCACTACTATGACCTCTTAGGGACATGCCATAACATTCACATTCAAATTAAGTTACAGATTCCATGTTTGTTCGATCCTAGAATGTCTTAAAAGTTTTGTATTATTTGAGTTTTTTTAATTTTTGTGTGTTTAGGTGTGTTCAGGGGATTCTTTTTTTTCTAACCACAATGGCTATTCCTTTTTTTTTTGGACAGAATTAGGTAATCATATTTCATATTGAAAGGTTGAGGTGAATCTAAATAGTCCACTATCTATAGTAATTTCAAAAATAAAATTTTATGCCTAGAGTTTAGCAAATTCTTCCAAAAATCCTTTAGTCTTATAGGCCCATACTGCATACAAAATTTTCAGAAAGTTCATACGGCTATACTGCTTAACAAATTGCCCTAGTAATAATATGCATCTGAAAAACATATAATCATTACATATTTATGAGAAAACATGGCCACTATGGTACTGGTCATTTTGAGCCTGAGCCTAAACCTGGGAGCTTGGACCTTCAAATCTTCCCATAGTAGTTTGTTGGACTATCTCTTCTTCGATTTCTTTTATGACTGTGCAATGCCCAACATAAGACTAGTTGCCTTGGGTGAAACTCGAGATCATATTGAAATGCATTTATCTTTCATTGAAAAGTTGCTCTATCTTTTCCCCATGTTCCCTAACTTTGGTTTCAAGCCCATCAATCTTCTTGTTCTGTTGCTCCATATGGTTGTTCATATGGTCAATGGACTGTTTCATTCCTTCCATCTGGGAATTCATCCTCTTCAACATCTTCTTAATGTTCATAATTTCATTGAGGGCTTCTCCCCTATCCATTCTCAGTTCAGAGAATGAACCATCTCTTTCTCAATCCGCTTAAATGAGCATGCTATGTTCTCAAGCTTAAAAAATACAGAGCAGTTTACAAAATGAACCAACAATCTGAAACTTCCAACAGGAATTTTCCACGGGTTTGAAAGTAGAGAGCCAACCACTATAAACTTACCAATTTAGCCCACCTGATTGGAAATCCGAGGTCGGGTCTTTAACTCTCGGTCTCTCACAACAGGTGCATCAACACCATAGTCCACAGCATTGAACACAATCCCACTTGCAATACCAAAACTAGAGCAGAGAGCCATAATGAACATCTTGAATGCAAAGGAGGATAAGGTCAGACGGAGTTGAGGACACACGAGGGAAGGAAATTTCACTTGCTTGTAATGAATTCAATGTGACTCCATACTTGGTGCTTAATCACCACTTGGAGGCCATGCCTTGATTGCCTCGAAAACTTAGTTAAAACAATTTTTTTTTGACAAAAAATCAAACTTAACTTCCTTTGGATCATGGCATCCATCGTTGTTCTGGGGCACCATTGTTGCACAGTATTGTTCAGGATTAAACACCCTTGTAACCTAGGGTCTGGTGTTACCAACTTACTTCTAAACTTGCAGACAATCAGCTTTAGTAAAGTACAAAAAGGAAACATGAAGAAATATTGGACTCACCCGATTACCGACGGTTGATCCAAGCTTGATCTTCTTCCGCTCTACTTCTATCCAAAGCTTTCAGGGATGCACCTCCTTCACCTGCAAAGAGCAAATTCTCCAAGTACAATCTTATATATGTATATATGATAGGCTAGATAAACAATATATATAGTGCTTAATCAAATATATTCATAAACCATAATACATGAAAGAGACTCAACACAATGTTGGAAGAAAAATTCTCTTTATTAACAATCAGTGAATGAGATAAGTGTACAACCCAACGCCTGAGACAAGGACTCCTCTGCAACCAAAGGACTCTGAGTTCTATTGCTCCAAGACTTTTGAAAATATACCACCAACATAACTTTGCTCTCCAAAATTAATTGAGTAATGTCGTCCCCAAGGCCTCAAGTTTATATCTTGGGAAATAGAGTGGTTTCGAAGGTTGAGGAAGTTGAGATAGTTGGTGTAGTTAATGATTAGGGCCCAACTAATCTCCATTAATTGTGATTTATATTTTTTAATGTTGGAGATGTACATGACTATTAATATAGGCAACCCGCGTATGACACGCTACTTGCTTAAAGGAAACCCGCGTATGCTGATGTATGCGGGTTGCAATGGAGATAGTCACGTACAGTATGCGAGTTGTCAATGAAGATAGTCGCGTGCGTACGCAAGTTTCAATGAAGATAGTCGCGTACGTCGATCAACACTTAGAAAAATAATATGGTAGGTTGGTCAAAAGGTAAATGCATCTCATGTCATGCCCATCTATAGTGTTTTAGCAATCTTCAATCCTAAAATGTCCTTTTGTGTACCAACATAGGGAATGTCAGCACTCGGACGGAGAAGTGCCATTTGGGTTGATAACAGATGCCCCTTAATGTGTGAGGTCAGAGGGAAGCGATGGCTGAAATACATTATAATCATTATCTTTGGAGAACTCAGAAGTCCAATGGAGCAGAGGTAGTACCTGAAACAAATACATAATAATGTCATATACAAAGTCATATCCTAGGATGCTATGTTCAATATACTGGAACACTAGCTCCTTCACAATATTTGAGTACATCATATAGTATGGGTACAAGACCACGTATATTACAAAGGTGGATCGAAGCCACAATATACAATAATGATGAGTCTTCAAAGATCTGGAAGCTGTGTAAGTAACCACAACATAATCTTGCGCAACTTAGTCCATGGATGTGAAACTAAGGTCTTCATAAAAAATCCCAAAGAACAAGTACAATCCAAGCCATGTGAATAGATGTTATTGAAGTCGAACATGGAGCGGATTCAACAAATTGTCAACCAATAGGTGATAATCGACAACTAAAGCAAAGGAATTCACCCATAATGAAAGTGAATCCTGAGGTACTATCATCAAAACTCTAGGTCTTCGTCGTCAGGAAGTGTTGATGCGGAACCATACTGTTATAAGGAAGGCAATAGATCCTCTAACGGATCACAAGAGTGACTAGGAACTGGTTAAAGGAAGGGAGACACAAGTAGTAAAAGATACGACAATGATGGAATCAGGATATAGATCAGACACAAGGTTAAGTCCTTGAACAGTGAGCACAACACAGAGATGACCCAAGGCAGCTTTTAACTTTACAGATAGTACAACTAGACTTATCTGTCATGTAGGAGACATAATCAGATTCCCCAAGTAGAACTGACAAGAGGAAGAGTAAGAAACTCGAAGTAATAGCTGAAATGAAAATGAACACTGAGACATGAGTATCGGAAAAAATGGAGAGTGCTATGTTCAAGGAAGACATGTTGCCACTAACTGAGAACCAAAAGAAAAACCTCTTTCTTACCTTCCCTGTTAAATTTTAACGAGTCCAGGAAAGTCAACTCGAATCTCTCTTCATTTTTTGACAAGCTTGAAGAGAAGAGGGAATAATACTTGATAGTGTCACTGATTCATGGATTTTATGAGCCCGAACTAATACATGCTCACTTGGTGTTTTCACGTTTAGAGAGTCTGAAAACGCCAAAGAAGACTCCAAGGGGTTCCTTTTTCGTCCAATTTAGTCTCCTGAGGCCAGAAAAGTATAAAACATACCACATAAGAACTCTCTTAACTTCCATAGAAGAAAAGGCGAACCTTTTTCATACTTAGTCAGGGAGGTCCAAAAATGCTTAAATTACCACCTACCCAACACTCCGAGAGCAGCATATAGCTTAAGTTTTTTGAGTGTGAAGGAAAGCAATATCACTCGGAAAGATCCATTTGAGTACGAGAAATGGGGCTTACAACAATAAACTCGATGCTTTGTTCTTGGTGTTTAACGAGCATGACAAAGACATAAAGTACACTTGAAATCTTTTTCATGTTTAGATCCAGAGCACGAAAAAGAGAAAACTAAGCTCATACCAGGTGTTCCTTTTCCGTAAATTTAGTCCCTTAGGTCCAGAAAAATGATAAACCTGTACCTAAGAATACTCTTCTCAATTCCGTAGAAAAGAGAGTGATCCTTTCTTGTATTATTCCACATGGTCCGAGAAAGAGATAACCTACCACCAATGTGGATGCCGATTCACATATTCTTAACGAGCTTGAACGGACAAGTTTACTTGGCAGTCAAGTCTGTTTTGAGGAGTTAGACCTGGGCCTAAAGAAACTCCATAAGGGTGGGGAGTCCTATAAAGGGATAGCTTGTAAAAAGAGACCAAAATGAGTCTCAATTTGGCGTAAAAAATAGCTAAAAAAGATTCCTCTGAACCTATGACAGCTGCAACATGAGTATCGAAAGACAATAAATAGGTTCTAAATGAGGATACTCATGGGAGGAAGGTCCTATCCACAGAAGAACAATGGTAAAGACAAGGAGTTACTGGTTAAAAATACCATAGTCCGTGGTTGAAGTGTTAATGCTAGGATTAAGATGGAGTAGGTATAAATGCAAAATGCATGTGAAATGACCAAAAACCATCCTATATGAGCAAAAAACAACTTAAAAACGACAATAAACTTGTCACATGGAAGAAAAGATATGGCATTAGTTTAAAAATTATGAACTATAGGGAAAAAACCCACTTGGAAAATAAATTTTCTATAAATAGTTCAAAATATGAATAAAAAATTCACCATTTGATTTTTAACCATAAAAAGACAAGTTTTACCTCTACCTTTGATTGCTTGGTGTGGACGATTCGGTGGACCATTCTCAAAACTGCAAGTGTCAGGTAAAACTACACTCCATGCTCTTTCATTTGATCCAAGCAATTGTTAATTTTGAGCCCTAATTTCATGTTTTCAAGCGCCCTCAAAGCAGGAACGTTGTGTACGTGGGTATGGTATGTTAATAGTTGCATACACGCGTTTTGTACGTGGGTTGCACGAAAGACAATCATGTACAGTACGCGACTTGCCTAAAAGACAGTCGCGTACGCTGTGCGAGGTATAAAAAGAATGTGTAGGGTCAAAAAATTCAAATTTTACATGAATCTAATGGTTTGCAATTGCTTGATTATTAGATTGCAAGATGGTGCTTGAGTGGAGGGCGCGGGAACATGAAGACATGGACCAAGAAGCTCTTCAAGACGCCCCCATAATGAATGTTTTACGTCAAAGTGGGTTATTGAAGTTTTTTTGTACCTCACCTATGCAAGCAAATGTCTGCCTCTTAGAGTTCTTAATAAATTATTGGGATCATGATTTGGGCATGTTTGACCTTCAAGGTGAGTCTTTAAAGATTACTTCGGAGGATGTCTATTTCATTGCTAGTTTATCACGACGGGGAGCTCTAGTGAACTTGGAAGGCACCGGCAGAGGGGGTGACCCTCTAAGTGTATAGAACTATATTGATATATACTGCGAACTAGACACTCAAAAGAGGGGTAGTTGTATCCCTATTGTTCACATTTGCAACTTTCCTTTACAGGTATTGACAAGCACTATAGTGAGGGTTGCAGCGTCATCATCACTTCACCTTGCAACTCGGAACCAGATGAGATTAGCAATAAACTGTATGCAAGGAGCCCTATATAACTGGTGCTCGGGAGTGATCCCGATAATAAGAAAATAGCTCTCTGACTGCAAAAGAGGCAGGAGGAAAAATTTTGGTTATTCCAGCATATTAGTAGTCTTTTTCTTTGAGAAAGTGTTGGGATTGAGTCCTGTAGTACCATTGCCAGTTCGTTCTCCCCGTTAGCTTAGGATGAGTAGGTGGGGAGATATCTTCCTCCACCAGGGAGGTGGTGGCTCGATCCAGAGTGTCTATGACGATGACTTCTACTTTTGGTGGGAGAGACAGTTGCCAGCCTTGGAGCGATTTCCATATGCTAGATTAGATTTCCGTGGTGATACTGACCTCGTCCTCCCTCCAGGAGGAGCATGAGCAGAGTTAAGTAATTTTTATTTTCAAAATTTAAAATTTTTATGAACTTTAAATATAGAGATATATACATATGTATAAGAGTTCTAATCCTTTTAAAATGTCAAAATGCATATATTGGACCAGTCCACCCTGCTGGACATCCATGCATGTATGTGCGTCCTGTTTTGGGAGAAGACCATGGCTTAATTAGGGTTCTTGAGGGGAAGCTGGCTAGGCTTAGAGAGTACCTACCTTACGGATTGAGCACATCCCAGCCATCATGCAAGAGCTAGTGGTTGGTGTACCACCTGTCTGGATACGCCTTCTGAGGCGAGTTGCCAGAGAAATACTTGTGTACATAGATGTTGTTGAGGCTGCTGAAGCCGAAGAGGCTGAAGAAGCTCGAGTGCAGGGTGATCGGGGGGACTAGGGGGGTCCAAGTGACCAGGGCGGTCCAGCTTAGATCTAGGAGCATTTTATGGACTATGATCCATGTTTTGTATATTTTTGTATATTATATAGTTATGACTGGATCTGAGGATCAGAGACTCGACGTGGACTCAACCTATCTATATGGACAGATATTCACATATATATATATTCACACACACACACACACACACACACATATATATATATATATTGTCGGTTTATTTACAAATGTTTTTTATGTATTTGTTGTATACTTTTATGTAAAATGTGTTGAATGCCAATCCAAAATGTAATTAGCGTATGCATCAGTTAATGAATTTTGATTCCTTGGAAAATGATTGAATGTAATGAACTCAAAATTTCTTTCCAATAACCTAACTTGCATAAACTGATGTAATAAAATAGGGTTCCGCACCTGATAAGCCCGATTGAGCTGAGAAACCACCAATTGGGAGTCCAGTCGGACTTCCAGCTTAGTGATACCACGTGACAAATCATCCCATAGAAGTTCAATGACAGCCCTATATTCTGCCACATTATTGGTAGTGGGACCTAAGCAAGCGCCCCCTGAGGCAACTAAATGTCCTGAGGGCGAATAAATGACCCATGCAGCTGAAGCTAAATTACAAGTGTGGCGACTGGCGCCATCAGCGAAACCTACGAACCTCTCGGAAGACATCTGAAACAACCAGCAGATGGTATAAAAAACACAAACTGACGAACTAGTGTACCTAAAAATACATACAATAAAATACAAGAAAAAGTGCTAAGCCTAAGCATAGTACTTTTTCAAATAGAGCCCATTTCTAGGCTCAGGCAGCTTATTCCCATCAAAATCAATCAATTCATATGCGCCTTTCTTTAACACCTTTGATACGACATAAGGTCCCAACCACATAGACCTGAAATTTCCTGCCCCCAAGGGTTCTTTGTCTTGGTCCCAGAGCAAAACAAGCTCCCCTTCAGAGAAAATCCGAGGCTTGACTGATTTATCGTATTGGATTTTGACCCTGCTTTTATGAGCTTGGTTTGCTATCAGCGCATCTCTACGTTGTTCATCAACTCTAAATGTAATAGATGTTCTTCCAGCTCAGACGTATCAGGTAACACATGAATAACAATTCTTAAGGATGGGATTTTACATTCAACCGAGGTAATGGCTTCCACTCCATGAATAAGTTAGAAGGGAGAAAACCCCATAGCAGTTTTCACATTGGTCCGATATGCCCAAAGTGCAGGGTACAGCATGATATGCCAGTTGGAACGGGCTGCATTAATCATTACGTTTGAGGATAGTTTTCAAAGTTTTATTAACAGCCTCGACTTAACCGTTTGCTTGAGGATAGAATGAAGATGAATGTTCTTGTCTAAATCCTAGCATAGTGGTCAATTCTGTCATCATGCTATTTTGGAAATGACTGCCATGGTCAGTGACAATCACTTTAGGTATACCGAATCGTGCAATAATTTGATTGAACACGAAAAAAGCCGTTGTTTCCCCGTCAGCTTTAAAGGTGGGCATTGCCTCTGCCCATTTCATAAAATAGTCTACAGCGACAATGATATATTTGTGTCCCCCAACCAAGGCTGGGTTACACGTCACGTAATCAATCTCCCACTTCATGAAGGGGCCCACTGAGATGACGAGAAATAATGGAGCGGGATGTGACCACATCTTTTTGGTGTAAAGCTGACAAGGATGACAACGCTTCACGGCTTCCACACAATCTTTAAAGATTGTGGGATAGAAATAACCAGCACGTAATATCTTCTGGGCCGTTGCTAACCCAGATAAATGACCCCCACACGCTCCACTATGGGCATCATTTAAGACAATCTTCGCTTCCTCGTGGATAAGACATCGACGTAAAACAGAATCTACCCCCCTATGGTATAAAGTATCTCCTATAATGAGGTAGTTCTTGGCATGTAAGTGTAGTTTACGTCGTTCTTCCCACGAGAAAGCTACAAGATACTTCAAAGTCTGGAGATAAATCAGTATATCTCCGTACCAAGGGTCAAAGGTGGAAATAAAAAAGATATGCTCATCTGGGAATGAGTCTTCTTCAGTAGCTACATCTTCCTCTACTGGAAATTATGCAATGAGAGTCAGCAAAAACTAAGAATTTTTTGGATTTGGCGGACTGAAAATCCAAGTCAAACTCTTGGAGAATGACTATCCATTTGTTGAATTTGCCTCCAACTATCCGTCGAGACAAAACATATTGAAAAGGATTAACATCCACCACTACCGTCGTAGTCCTCAGTAAGATGTAGTGACATAACCTCTGAACAGCATAAACAGCTGCTAAGGACAACTTTTCGACGAGGGAATACCTAAGTTCAGGTCCATCTAAAGCACGGCTAAGATAGTAAATGACATGCTCTTGGAGCTTATCGTCCTCCTGGACTAGGACTACCCCTATGGTCAACTCAGATGCGCCCAGATACAATATAAAATCCCTAGAGTAATCTGGCAGACGCAATAATGGTGCTGACAACAAAGCTTTTTTCAATGCCTCGAATGCAAGTTGTGCAATTTCATCCCATACAAATGGGTGTCCTGTTTTAACAAGTGCATGAAACCCTTAGTAATCTTGGCATAATTTACAATGAAACGTCGAAGAAAATTGGACTTCCCTTGCAGGCTCTGAAGCTGCCTAATAGAACGAGGAGGAGGCAGATTTACAATCGCCTCAACTTTCAAAGGATCCACCTGAAGGCCTTTGTTAGAAACAATGAATCCGAGCAGTCTCCCTAACTCGACATAGAAAACGCACTTGTGGGGATTCAAGCGAATCTTATAGTATCTACATCGTTCAAAAATTAAATGTAAGTGATCTGGGTGATCGATCCTCTTATGAGAATGTGCAAGCAGATCATCAAGGTAGGGTTCGACAATGGCTTTAATATCGTTAAAGGCAAAATTCATTGCCCGTTGAAAGGTTGCCCCAACATTTTTCAATCCAAAGGGAATTTTCTTGTACGCGAAGGTAGCCCAAGAACAAATGAAAGTTGTTTTATGTTGGTCTTCTAGTTTAATTTGGATTTGATTATATCCGGAGAAACCATCCATAAACGAAAAGATTTCACTTCCCACGCAAGCATCAATAATTTGATCTATAAATGGCGTGGGATAGTTGTCCTTAGGATAGGCTTTGTTTAAATCTCGAAAGTCAGTACAGATGCGTATGGTCCCTTGCTTTTTATCAACAGGAACAGGGTTTGATACCCATTCCGTCAAAGCTATGGGATAAATAAAACCTGCTTTCAGCAGTTTCTCCACTTCAACCTTCACTGTTGCCGCTTTATGCGGGTTAACAGGTCTCAACTTTTGCCGAACAGGTTTAGCATCAGGGTATGTTCGGATTTCATGCTTGACTATAGATGGATCAATGCTTGGCATCTCCTCATATGACCAGGCAAAAACGTCACGGAATTCCTTAAACAAGGCTGTATAGATCGCAATCTCCTCAGGAGAGCAATTTGCACTGATATGTATATTTTCCACAACGTCGAGATTTACAGAGATGTTGATAGGGATGGTAGCGAAAATATTTGCCATATTCCCCTCAGCAAATATTCCTTCCCTTGGTAAATGATTAATGGGAGGACATATCAACATCGTCTGCCAGTCTCATATGAAACTCTTGATTCTCTATCCTGCTTAAATCTAGAAGAAAATAGGATCGATAGTGAAGATCTTCACAGATCTTATCTCGTCCACACATGGCTTCCATAATGGCTTCATCAGAAGGTAAAACCATATCTAAACAATCTATAGAATGCAAAGAGTTTTCTGCCCAAGCAGGAAAATAGGCTTCTTCCAGTTCCTCTGAGATTGGGAGGGGGACCGGAAAGGGATCAACAATGATTTGGGTGATAGCTTGATAAGACACTTCCATTGCCGATAAGGGCACTTCAGGTTCATGGTGGGAAGGGAGAACCCAAGGATGAGTCCTATCAACAACCATAGCTACTAACTTCCCCACGCTAGTAGAACCTATATAATTAATCGGAGCTAGAAGATCAAATGTGCCCATCAATGATGCGTACATTCCAGCCCCTAAGTTCTCTGAAGCAGGTTTGACCTTATCAACCAATGGCACAGTGGACTCATTAGATTCCATGCGGCCTTTTCAAGTAAATCTGAGTTGGTCAACGGTAACCAACTTCCCTTCGTGTGGAAACACTACCACCCGAAAGACAACCGATGCAATAACAGACATGGCATAATTCCAACTTCTTCCCAAGAGCAAATTATAATCCAAAGGTGCATCAATCACCTCTACCTCAATAGACACCGCTTTCCCTGCCATCTTAATTTCAAAAGCTAGTAGGATACCATGTGGATGGAATGACCTTCCGTCGAAAGCAGTAAGTAGGGTGTTTGACGGGACCAGCTCTGGGGATCCAAGAGCTTTCCAACAAGATGAGGACATAACACATGTAAAAGCACCCTCGTCGACAACTGCTCTTCCAATGGTCTTTCCACCATGGATAACATCTATCGATAAGGCTACATGATATGGTAGGCAAATTTTGACATCAGACAAATTAAATTTCGCCATGAGACTCGATGAGTCCATACTGCCTAAGGCTGCTAAGAGTGCATCCCGCTGGGTGGGACAACTCTGTAACACCTCTAAAGCTGACATTGCACAAGGAGTTTGGGCTAAGTCTTCAACTACGGAGTAGTTGGCTGCGGCTCTAGCATTAGGATTATACAAGGTCTTCTTAAAGACACCTTTCGGTATCTTGGGCATAATTTCGGCAGGTTTCTCAATCGTGAGAGGGTTAGAAGTTTCACCTATGGACTTACCCTTCTTAGAGGTCTCTTTTTCATAGTTCTTATTCCTGGTCTGTAGTAAAGTTTGGGATCGAACCATGTTGATATAATTGGGGTCAGGGGCATTTGGGGTGCCCCCTGTTGCATTTGAAGTTGAAGCATAATTCTTTCCTTGGGGAAAAGGATCCTTCGGGACAGCCGATTGTTGAGATTTTAACAGCTTCTGAGCTTGTTCCATAAGGGGACAAGGATGGGTGAGGTGATTTTCATGGCACAACTTACATGGGAATTTCACCTTCTTCTTTTCTTTCTTGCCCCAATCAGCATTGTTTGCGGGTTTTTGTTTGTTTTGGTTTCCCTCCCCTTTCTTTCCTCTCTTATTTTTCCCACCGGGCTGCTGATTGCCCTTCTGAGAGGTTTGTGCAAAAACATTTGCATTTTGGGGTGAGGGGGCAGCCTTTGCTGCCTCTGCCGTAGAATGTTTGATGGATAGCTGATGGAGCTGTTTGGCCAAAGACTCTACAGTGGGAGAATTCACGGAACCAACCACACCATCGGCATGGGGTCTAGGCTTAGGTTTCTCTGCATCGTGTGTTGGCCTCGGTGCCTCAAGGATAATCTCATATAAGATCCCAGACTGAGAATATATCAAATCTAGTTGTTGGGCCCTGAGAATAGCTTCTTCCTCATTCGTCACTCCTGAAGTAGATATATCCTTAGAGATATAAGGTAATAGGGATTTAAGGAACCATTCTAATAAGAACTTAGGAGGAATAGTGGCTTTAATAAGGCTCTTCCGCCTCCTCCACTCTTGGATGTGATCCAAGATATGGATGGCCTTGTTCTGTCGAAAGGTAGACAACAAGTCCGTTCCGAAATCATATCGGACAAGAAGTTAGAAGTGACTAAGGAAAGCGTTAGCCAAGTCCCAAAAACTGCTAAACGCAGCAGAAGGCAACTCAATGTACCATTTTGCTACAGTACTCGTCAAAGTTCTTTAGAACAGCCTCAACCGAACTGAATCTTCGTTCAGTGAGTTGGAAGAGCACCATAAATGGAAAGTGGTGCCATGAGCTCCAAGATCGTCACCAACTTTGCCTTCGAATTTTGGGATATCCGAGGGTAGCTTGGTAGGGATGGGTGGCCAAGAGGAATCATGTTTCACCGGGTCATTCATCAGTTTAGACAAATCTGGCAAGTTTAACGTTGCCACGAAAGGAAGCTTAGGTCTAACCAGAGCACTAAAAGTACCATTTTGGGGATTAGAGGGACTTGCCCCCATATTCCCATTTGTGAAGGTGGGGTTGCCCCCTGCTGCCAATTGTGAAGTGGATGGGTTGCTTTGGAAAGGATTCCATCCATAAGCCACAGGATTGTTTGTGTGAGGTGTAGTATAAGAGGTTCTGGCTTCCCTAGTTGAAACAGGGGTTTGAAATACAGTAGCAGGTATCCCTCTACTAAAAAGCGAAAAGGGAGAGCTCGTGAATAGAGCTGAAACCGAAGTTTGAAAACCTTGACCATAAGGGTTAGTGTTTCCAAACTGCACCCCTACATATGAGGGTGTTGGGCCTACACATGGAGTGGATGGGGGAATGTGCCCCCCATTCCAAGGAAATCCTTGGACAAAAGCCGAGGATCCTATAGGACCACTCTGGGCAGTGTGTGCGAAGGAAGTGGGAACTGTAGGTACACTAGGAATCCCAGTCACCATGTTTGCTTCATGATTCAAAGTATTAAGAGTTTGTATGAAATTAACAAAATCTGAAGATGTCATTTGCACAACAAAGCAAGTTCTTTTAGATGAAGTTTGCAGGAACAAAGTGCAGAATTAGCAAAGGGGCCGAATGTGAGAGTTTAAGGGTGAACAACCCAAAGCATATTGAGCAGTCTAAGTAAGGCATGGAAGCTATAGGTACAAAAAACATTAGACCAGTAATTACAAAAGTGAAATGTACATGGAATAGAGGAATATCATCAGTATTTTATTACAAGAGAAACAAGTCACTAATATATTCATATTTCAAAATTCTGATGTATAAACTTTTTGTTGCAATTGAGTTTTCCCTACTTTGGTTTTACTCGTTTTTGTGGAGAAGTTTTATGACAAATTCCTTTTATTAAAAACGAATGTTTCTATAGATTCACATGAATCATCCTAACTAGTATGAATATTTCCATGAATAGTTGATTAGGAAGGCTTGAAATAGATACTATACAGGAATTAGGGTTTGCAAGCTTCTCTTTCATGCAAGATGAATTTGGTTTCATGAGGTGTATATATTTCATGTCAGAAAATTCATATTTTGCAGGCATATAGCTCTCATGTGAGGAAGCAAAACCTACATTACTACAAAAACAAATATTTGCATGAAAAATCCTGAACATTTTGACATATCTATCGTTATCAAATAAAGAGGGATCTTCTAACAATAGGATGGAGTCAATTCAAAGGGAATGGTTGCTGGTGGTTCTATTGTTCCTATAAGAAGCAACTCATGGTCCTGCAAACCAGAGTTCATTTACTATATTTTAGAATCCCATGAAAAACCCTTCATAGTTTGTTGTTCACTCAGAAAATTACAACAAAGTGGTATATGGTCCTCCGGTTTTGATTAGCTTGCACTTCATAATGATGTCTAAACTAGAGGAGTCTAGTTTGTGCATATATAGTACCACTACACGAATTAGTCCTCTTAAATGGCCAAAATCACAATGGTGTAATCTCTGTATCAGAGCAAATGAATCAATAGTAGGAATATAATTGCATCCCCAACTCTCATGACAATAGTTGCAGCAACAAATTAGGCAGCAGTAACACCTTGTGAACACCATATGAAAAACATCACCAAAAACTAGGAATTTAATGATGAAGACATTGTATTTTGGGGTGGAAACAAAGGATATCTTTCAACAACATATATGAGTTGGAGAACAGCTATCCTTTTTAACATGCTCGATTTACTATAGAAATTGCAAGCTATAGCACTTTGCAAATACACAATTTTCTAAAAGAAACTATATTTCCTTTGTAGAAGGTCAGGATGTGTGTATGGAAGGTGTTAATGGAAGGTTGAAGCATATGACTACAAGGAATATGTGGAGGAATCTAAAATATGAGCATGTAAGAGGAAATGGAAGCATGAGACCAATAAATAGTTTTGTTGCATGAGAACATGCAAAACCTTAGAGTTTAAGGGTATGATGGGCCATGTAAATGGCACATTATTTGGTCCATCTCGGTTACAATAGAGAAGCATGCGGGGAAAATTTATGTCAAGCAAATTGATAATGGTGAGTAGAAGTCTATTACCAAATGGAGATCTTCTTAGGAATGTCGACATGTCAAATATCAAGAAGAATATAATAAATACTTAATAAGTAGGAGTAAATTTGAGGCAAGTGGAGGGACTATCACATCTCTATTTGGAAAAAAACAATGGAAAGAAATTTACTATCCAAGACGACGCAATTAAGCACTGTATTTCACATCTTATCTAGAGGTTGTCCTATGACAGATTATTCGGATTATAAGAACTATGTATATTTTCTTGATGTATCAATTTTTCCATCTTCTCACTGGTATGTAACAAGTGGTTGGGAATGGGCAAAATATCTAGCTCAAGTAGAAAATGATGATTTGAAAGAGAATATTGCAAATGCCAGATGTTTTTCACTATCTTTGGATGAGGTTACAGCTATTGATAATACTTCATGGGTATGCATGACTATTTATATGGTTAATGGTCATATTAGACATTCATATCTACTTGGGATTCAAAAAATGAAGAAGAGTTCTACATGTGGAAATATTTATGAACTTGTTATTAAGACTTTGAAGGAAATTGGTGGTATGGATGATTTAATGATCGCAAAAAGGTTGGTATGTGTTGGAGCAGATGGAGCATTAATCATGCAAGGACAAAGGAATGGGCTTTGTGTCAAACTACAACTATTAGCTTCACCGTTTATTATCAGTATTCATTGTATGGCTCATAGGATGAATCTTGCATTTAAAATAGTAAGCAAGTTTTCACTGGTTTCAAAAGTTGAAGAACTTGTACGTGAGACTCATGCATACTTTTGTCGTAGTCCTAAGCGATTTACAGAGTTTCAACAATTTGCAGACGGTATTACAGATGGAAAAAAACAATTAAAAGATGTTGATACAAGACGGATTTCATTCAATGGACCAACTCAAAGACTATTTAGTAAGTACAAATCATTGGTAGGGGTGATGTATGAACATCGCTTTAGTGTAGACAAAGCTCAAGATCTTCACTTTCGACTAACTGATATAAAGACATTATTAACATTGGCTGGAATTCTTCCTTTGCTTCATGAAATGAATGTCCTTGTCAAAATGGCTCAAAGTCATACAATTTATATTGTAGAGTACACAAATGCAAGGAAATTCACATGCCTTGCATTTGATAATTTGTATACGATGTCAGGGTCTTTTACAAGTCCAACGTTTAACGATTGGACTACTCTCATTGATATAGAAAAGATTGAAAATTATTTGAAATTTATGAAAAAGGGAGACTATGTATGGCAGTGAGTGGTTATATGGTTCCCTTTAATTATGTTAGTAAGATGGGACAAACCACCAAAGAGTGTCATGTGTCAAGAGATAAGTTCAATGATATTGTGATTTCAATGAGACACAATTTGATACAAATTGCATAATCATTATCATCGGAGATGAGAGAACGATTTCCTCGAGATGAATTATTGGAGGCCATGTCTGTGGTATACCCTCAATATTGGAATAAGGAAAAAATGTATAGACACTTTGACAGTTGACTTTTCAGCAAAATTGAGAATTTTAGTGCACCACTTTGGTAGGAATGTCAAGGTACAAGGAGAAGACATTGGAGGTATATTAGATCCATTAAAATTATATGAGCAACATACTTGCTTTGCTGAAACAATGTTAGATCAATATCTTGATTTGGCGAAACCTATAGAATATGGTGCAATAATCAAATTATGGACTATTTTCGGTGAAAGTCAATTTTTACAGGAAAACATGTCAAAGTATTTCAAATTAGTGGATTTATGTCAAACCATGATTTTGGGATCAGTGGAGGACAAGAGAATGTTTAGTGCATTATCATTCTTGAAGTCAAAGTTGAGGAACAAGATTGATAAGAATGTGGATACTTGTTTAAGATAATGTGTAACAAAGTATGACATTACCAATTTTCCATTCAATAGAGCTCTAGCACTTTGGCGATCAAATTGTGAGAGAAGAGGAGAATGCAATATAACAAATGTTTTCAATGAACTTGATACAAAACATAATGTTTTGGAGGCTCATAATGATATTTAATCTACATAAGTTCATGTTCAACATGCAGAAAGTGAGGGTCAACATGAGAATTGAGAATTTAATATCCCACAAGACAGGAGAAGGATTACCATATATAAAATTCAACTTGCATTTCAGGTAAAAATATGTTCTTCAGTCTATATTATGTATTAAATATAATAATATTGGAGCTACATTTCCTTGATGCAATCTATTTGAAGTTTGATGTTTTGATAGTTAACTAACACATTGTTATTTTCTTATATTTGACAGGAAATGGAGTTGTGACTTATCTATTTATAGACACTGTCCTAGTATTAAAGGTTAAATAATTAATTTAACAATACTTTCGCTTAGCAATAATGGACTCAATCAAAAGTTAAAACTTTTTAACTTTGATATCTTGGAAGATATTAATGGTTTGTTGTTTCTTGCAGTTGGAGCATTTTTTCAAATTTGAAAGTTTGTGTTTATTTTGGTTAAATTTATTTTTATTTCCTTGATACTTGATTGCAGTTTTAGCCCTTTGTACTAGCTTGATTAGTTTCATAAATGGCTTGTTTGTTTCTTAAATTTGGATTGCATTTATTTTTCTTAGATTTTATTCCCTTGATACTTGATTGTGATTTGAGCCCTTTGTATCCCTTTGTAGCATTCAATGTTTTTTTATAATTTTATTGTTCTTTTCAAATATTTGATGTTTTGAGGCAAAATGCTTGTATTTTCTTTCACTTTGTTGCATGAATTAAGCATCTTCACCATTTTAATTTTAGAATCTACTATGTTTATTTTATATTTTCTTTGAAAAGACGTGTTGGTTTTTAGAAATGGAAATGAGATCTGAGTTGCTAAGCAAAGAGAAAATGGTCTATGCACTGGCTTACTAGGTTCCTATGCATTCATCATAGGAGACCTATTGACATTGAGACCGACATTCATCTAATGAAATGTTATTGTTAATTTGATGACTAAAAGATCTTTACATGGAGCCTCTAGGATTCTGGCCATATTTATAAATAAAGCTTGAAAGAATATGTTGAGGTACGTGTTTCTAAAATTTTCCCTATTGTGAATCATACATGATGAGCATTTGTATTTTATGGAAAGTTTGTAAACTAAAAGAAATATGTTATTTTTCGTTTTAATGTTTTGTGAGGTACCTTATTATCTTTCTCTCATACAACTTATTCACCTTGATTGTAGGTCATGCAAGAAAATGAGGGCATTCTTGCTAGAAAGATGTTAGTGTCAATGTGGATGTTATGCAATCATCCATTGAAGTTTTTTGGATTGAGGGGGATGATTGGGCCCAACATACTTTGTGAAAATTGATTGTACATTGAGTGTAGTATGATAAATGAGCTTCAAACGTTGCTAAAACATTCTACTATAAATTGCAAATATTTATAAAACCATCTCTCCATTTTATCTCTAACGAGGTTTGAACTTAGTAGTATACAAGTAGTTGTGGTGAAAAAGTCAACAATTTAGATTGAAAATTTGATTTTCTTTACAAGGTGTTATAGTGCAAGAGTACGTGACAATTCTAAAGTAAATACAACATCATCTAGGTAATTTTAATAAGTTAAATTTTGTCAAGACTTAAGTTTATATCTTTCAATGAAAAAATAGCCAAAATTTACAAGATTTTTTATTTTGTGAAAGATACGCTAAATATTATCCAAGGTTTTCTAATTTTGTGAAAGATTCGTCTTATTTCACAAGATTTTATAATTTCATAAAAGATTCGCCAATATTTTACAAGATTTTATAATTCCATGAAAGATTCGCCCATATTTTACAAGGTTTTATAATTCCATGAAAGATTCACAAAAAAAGTATATATACATATCATATTATTGATAAAATAGCCTCCGCACTTTCTCATGTATCATGGGGATTCACCCATTTATTATATATATAAATTTAGGGGGGGTTCTTAAAATTTTCACTAGTGTAAAGTTATAACAAAGCTCACGTAGGGTTGCAACATGCAGGGACTGCAATATACATTCGAGGGGGTTTGTTGGATTATTTTGGAAAGTTGATATCATTATGAGGTTGGAACATGCAGGAAAATTAAAGGAAATTTCAACTCAAAATGGGCCTCCTAAGAAAAATAATAAAATAATAGTTAAAATAATAAAATAATCTTTATTAATTTTGGAGGAAGAAAAGAAAAAACTACTTTTTTGTTCATATTTTCGACATATCTCCCTGTGATTTTACTCAAATTTCGATCGAGAGAGCTTGTTGGATGTAAAATTAAATTCTGCATCCAACGAGTACCCATTCGACATACTTTTGACGGACCCCGCTACCCAATAAACAAGAAATACTTGAAAAATGTGATGATGATGTCATCATGACATTTTTCATAATTTCTTGTTTTTGGGGTAGCAGGGTCCATCAAAAGTATGTCGAGTGGGTACTCATTGGATGTAGAATTTAATTTCCCATCCAACGAGCTCTCTCGATCGAAATTTGAGTAAAATCACAAAGAAATATGCCGAAAATATGAACAAAAAAATAATTTTTTTATGATACCTATCTCCAAATTTATATTAAAAATTTGTTTAAGACCTATACGTTATTTCAAATTTAAAACAATTTAATTAGCTAACACATGATGACATGGAATTTGAATTATGGTTAAAAGACCTTTTTTGAGTTGAAATTTCCTCTAATGACAGTTGCGTGCACTAAAGGTCAAGGTGACGGCTGCAAATAAATATTGGGGGTGTGGAAAAACACCCCCTAACTAAAAGGATTGGTCGATTGGGTGTTTACATGGCTAAAGGAAACCCCCCATTAATTACCTATCACATCATAACAAGGTTATATTCATAAAAAGAGTGCATACGTGTGGTATTTATCAAGGTGGATCCTTCATGATGTGATGTGGCATTCTCGTTTATTGGGTTGAACGGATGGAGATATATTTCTATTAATGCATATAAGTACTCACAATCGATGAAATGATAGTCGTTGTATTTCCATATTTTGTAGATGTTCTCTTAACACATGGTACGCCAGGACTGAGGATACTTTAACCAATGAGAGAGAATCCCAGAGTGTGAGTAGAAATAATCAGAGGGTCGATTGTGATAGTGAGTGAGGAGATTGGCAGACTTTCAACACTTTTCCTACTAAGATGTATCAAAAGTAGTACTAATTGTTGAACTGGCAAGATAATATCACTGCTAACCATCGATATTTTCTTCGATTCATATTTTAGACAAGTTTGGATCGATTAGAAGGGAGGCTGATGATTCTCGTGGGTAGTGCAGGCTAAAGGGTTGGTGAAATTCTGGCAACGAAATTAACAAAAAAATTGATATAGTTTCAGCAAATAGCAGAGAACTCAGCAAAGAAATCGACTGAGAAATGGGCGTAGTTTCAGCAGATAGCGGAGAAATTAGGGGGAGATGGGCACAGTTTTAGCAGATAACAAAGAAATTAGCGGAGAAATTGGCAGAGTTTCAGCTGGATGAATTTTTGCCAAAAAAAATGAGACTTCAACATCGTCCAACTATGTTCAATGGTTCAATAGAAATCTTGAATGTCCTCCACAAAGATTTGTGAAATGGAATTCAATTATTTGGAGGGTTGTCCAATGCTCCAACAATTGATTGGCCCTTCTTGATTGTCTTGTTAAAGAAGCAAAAAGCAAACAAAAATCAAACCAAACGAATAAATTTATTTATGCACAATTTTTGTGGAAACACAAAAGGAGAATCATATTTATCAACCCTTTCATTGACCATATGGCAATCTAGATCTGAGGCAATGCGAGAAAAAAATGTGTCCCTCGATGGTGGTTTATGATAAAGTCGTAGTTGATGATCATTGGCAAGTAGTGGTGTCTGTTTCTCATCGATTATGGTCAACCAGACTGTACCAATTTTTAATATTGTGTCCACTTTGTATGGCCCCAACCATCAGGTGTGCAATTTCCCTTTAAAATCCATTTTGAACCGTGATTCATAGAGTAAGGTCCAGTCTCCTTCCTGAAACATCTTTTTCTTAATAAATCGATCATGCCACCTAGAACGTTGCTCCTGAATCATTGAACTCTGATGTACAGCAGCTGCTCGTTTCTCATTTAGCTCATTTAACTGTTTCAGCTAACCCTTTTGAGCTTTTGTTAAGTCCAGATTGGCCTCTAAGGCATTCCTTAGGGTCTTAATCTTGAATTCAATAGGGAATACAATGTTTTTTCCATATACCCGCTCATAAGGAGAGAAACATGTAGTGTTGTGCCACATGATCTGGTATGCCCACAATGATTTAGGGAGTCTTTCATCCCAATCTCTGTGATGGCTCTTCACAGTCTTTGTAAGAATAGCTTCAATGACCTTGTTAGTGTTTTCCACTTGGACATTGGCGTGTGGATGGTATGGTGAATTTATTCTATGGTGATTATGATATTTCTGCATAATAGCCTTGATCTTATGAGACACGAACTGTGGCCCTCCATCTGTAACCACTAGTTGTGGTTGTAATGGTATTTCATCCAGCCTATTCGGCTGACCCATCCTTTAACAACTATCACAAGCTTGCACGTATTCCTTTGCATCCTGAAACAGGTTTGGCCAGAAGTAACCCATCCTTAATACCTCGTGTCTAGTTGTTTTATCACCAAAATCCCCCCCACATGGTTCATCATGGCAATCCTTTAGGATGTTGTGGACTTCATCTTCTCTCACACACCGTCTGATTTCCAAATCCTTGTCATCATCATCAACATCATCCTCATCCTCATCCTTATCATCATCATCAATGTTCTAATCATCATCAGCATCATCAATGTTATCATCATCATCACCATCATCTTCATCATCATCTTCATCCTTATCGTCATCATCATTAGCATCATCAACATCATCATTGCCATCATCATAATTAGCTTCATCAATGTCGTCGCCATCATCATCATTATCATCATCTTCTTCTCCAATTTTATCATCATCAACATTATCATCATCTTCTTCTCCAATGTTATCATCATCATCATCATCATCATCATCATCATCATCATCATCATCCTCGTCATCATCATCATAATCATCATCATCATCATCTTCATCCTCATCAACATCCTCCTCCTCCTCCTGCTCCTCCTCCTCATCATCATCGACATCACCCTCATCCTCATCCTCATCACCATCATCATCAGTAGCATTATCATCATCGTCGTCGTCGTCATCATCATCAGCAGCAGCATTATCATCATCGTCATTGTCATCGTCATCTTCATCGTCATCATCATCATCATTAGCATCATCATCGTCGTCGTCGCCAAAATCATAATTAGCTTTGTCATCATTGTCATTGTCTTCATATCATCATTACCATCCTCATCATCATCATCATCTTCATCCTCATCGACATCATCTTCCTCCTCCTCCTCCTCCTCCTCCTCATCATCATCATTGGCATCATCATCATCGTCATCCTCATCCTCATCATCATCAATGTTATAATCATCATCAGCATCATCAACATTATCATCATCATCATCATCATCCTCATCCTTGTCCTCCTCCTCCTCCTCCTCATCATCGTCGTCATCATCTTCATTGTTATCATCCTCCTCATCATCATCATTGACATCGTCCTCATCCTCCTCATAATCATCATCCTCATCCTCATCATCATCACTGTTATAATCATCAGCATCATCATCATCATCAATGTTATCATCATCGTCGTCGTCATCTTCATTCTAATCGTCATCATCATCATCATCATCACCATCATCATAATTAGCTTCATCATCGTCGCCATCATCTTCAATGTTATCATCATCGTCGTCGTCGTCTCATCCTCATCATCATCTTCATCCTCCTCTTCCTCCTCCTCCTCCTCCTCCTCCTCCTCATCTTCGTTGTTATCATCATCATCACTATCCTCCTCCTCCTCCTCCTCATCATCATTAGCATCATCCTCCTCATCCTCCTCATCATCATCATCATCATTTTCATCATTTTCATCATCTTTAATGTTATCATCATCATCATCTTCTTCATCCTCACTAGGAGCATCCTCATCATCATGATCATCATCTTCATCCTCATCAGCGTCATCCTCCTCTTCCTCCTCCTCCTCCTCCTCCTCCTCATCATCGACATCATCCTCATCCTCATCCTCGTCATCATCAATGTTATAATAATCATCACCATCATCAATGTTATCATGATCATCATCGTCGTCATCATCTTCATCCTCATCCTCAGCATCATCACCATCATCATAATTAGCTTCATCGTCATCATCGTCATCATCATCATCATCAACTTCAATGTTATCATCATCATCATCATCCTCGTCCTCATCCTCATCCTCATCATCATCATTATCTTCATTGTTATCATCATCACCACCATCATTATCATCACTATCCTCATCATCATCATCAACACCATATTCATCCTCATTAGAATCATCGCAATCATCATCATGATGTTAGCAAGTTATTGGCTAAGGGTTAGGTTGTTGCCACATTTATAGAATTTTATATCAATGCTTTGAATTGTATCATGTTAGGACATGGATATAGACCTAGACATAGATAGACGAGAATTTTGTTATCCTAAGAGACACATATAACCCACAAATGCACCCACATTAAGAACGGAACTAAAAGAATCAATGCACTCGTCATATGCATGTATGCACAAATCTAACCCATGCAATTTACAACCCATACATGCAACCCTCATAGTTAACCTGTTTACCTAAGATATGCACTAATGCACCTACCCAAACACCTATGCACTTAGGGAAATACACCTAATAAACTTGAGCAATACATGCAACCTATGAAACTATATAAACATCTAACCCATGCACATGACCCAATAGTTAACTTATTCATTTTTAACACATGTACATAAAATTCAAAATACATAAGGGACACAACTAATATTATGATGCTCCGAACCTATGCCTACACATGCACCTATTGTTATGCAAACCCATACATATAAGAAACACACCTAACATAAGAGATGAACCTAACTTGTATTACACCTAATAATACATCTAGCCCATGCAACTAACCCTAACATGTAACCCACGGAGATAAACCGTGAATCTAGCCTATATATAGAAGTGATAGGTAAGTTATATATTTTTAAATAATAAATATTAAAAAATAAATAAACATTTCTAAACAAAATTATATAAAAAATATTTAATTTATTCTTTAATTATTTTTAAATAATAAATATTAGAATTAAAATTAAACTAGTTTAATTAAAACAAAATGAAAAAAAAACCACACATACCCTCATCCTCCATGAACTCTGCCTCCCGTTGGGTCACAGACTGATTCATATCATATTTAGGATTGGTGCAATGGATCTGGAACGAAGTTGAATTTGCTTGAAATTTTTTTAGGTTTGGTTTCTTACCAGACCAGACAGGTAGCTTTGTTAGACATAGGGGGATAACACACCTGGCACCAAGAACACCACGAACTTGAAGACTCCGCCGCCCACAATGCCTCCTAGATCAGTGAGTTTTCTCTCTATTTGGTGTTTTTACTAAAAAGGTTGCTATTGGGTTTTTTATTGAAAGCATTAACTTGATTTCTAGAATAAGATATAATGCGAGGCGAGTATGAGAGTTGCTCCTATCTTCCCTCCATAAATTACAGTTAGGGTTTTATTGATAGTTTTTCTTTGCTAGATTTTATTACACCTTGTCGAGTTTTTCCTATATTAGTTATTAAGGGATAGTAAATTATGGCATATCACCAACCTTACATGTCATGATGTACATCAATTCTCCAAATTCCAACTTTCTCTTTAACTCGAACAATTTATTATGATCGTTGATACAAAGGAAAATAAAAAATTGAGAATTGCTCCACATGAATCCATGCAGAGGTATGAGTGTATCTGTTTTCCATGTTAATGAGTTGTTCCAGGTTTAATTGTTCAACATTTTATCCAGAAGAAAGTATAGTTTTAGCAATTGGAGAAAACACATCTTATGGTCTACCCATCGCTTCAAATACAAGTGACCAACCACAGACAAAATTGAGAGTGGTTCCACACCAACAATATTCTCATCCAGAACCTACTATTTTAGCTTGAATATTTCTACTTCTATAGCCTTTCTGATGGTTTGTCACTTAAATATTCAGTGTTACATGGAGATGCATTCCCAAGGGTAGGGGATGTGCACTCCCCTTTCTCACGCAATGGGGTTAATCCATTGGGGATGTTCCCAAATGTTCCCTTTTAAGGGAAAGGCATAGAAATTCTAAAGGGAAATGTTCCCTCCCCTAAAACAGATCCTCCCACGCCTCCTAATTTGTCTCTGACATGGTTTGTGTCATGTGAAATGATAGGAAGCATGAGATTATTGTTATATGAGAGGGTTCCAGCTTACCTCAAACCATGTGTGACATAGGTCCTAATCCCATTACCCATGTGAGCTACGTCTTCCTTCAAGTTTGAACCCATGGATTGTGTGTTAGCCAGTTGCTAGAACATTCAACTTGCACATGTGTGTTATGTTTGAGCCTTCAACTTGTGGTTGTTGGAGTGTTCAATAGATAAGGGTGTTCAATAATGAATAGTGGAGACATTGTTGCTAGGAAGTGTTACTTTGGATACATTGCTAAACAGTGTTAAGTTCGAGACAACGTGGAGACTTGATTGTTCAAGTCCTTAGACATTTAAAATTTTGAATCTTGATATAACAAATTTAGAGTTCATAGTTAACCCATTTTAGTATGATTGTATTTTACTTTTTTCACTTGATATATGTTGTAAGCTTGTGTGAGTCTTGAATTATCTTAACACTTAGATCTATAAGACTATATATTCTGATTTTTCAATTTTCTAAATATAATGTGATATACAATGGCGATAGTATAATTGTAATTTAAATATTTTTAGTATTTCAAACAGGTTCCATTATGTTGAATACCCCAAGATTCCCTAAAATGTTCCCTAAATTTTAGAGGATAGTTCTACATATGCCTTGGATGTGTTTCCATGCTCTAACATCTTGAAAACTTGGTGGAACAATGAAAATATTCTTTTGCAATTTGAAAGTAGACCTAATATGATAGTTTGTCACATGAACGCTTCTCACTAATATATGATGCTATTCATACTTAGTTTGTCTCTTCCATTGGCTCTATGATTGTGCTTTTTATTAATTCAATGTTTGCACAATATCACATATATGATCTAGTAATCCTCTTGCAATATGTAGCAACCCTTTCATAGTATTAGTATGAACCAAAATCCTTTTCTAAGGATCACAGTATCAATTTGAGTAGACTTGCAAATGAAGTATTTACCTTGTGTGAAGGGAAGGAACTGTACAATCAAATATCTAAGGCCAAGTACCATTTCATTTTAAAGATGTGATTAGGAATAAGAAATATTTACATGGCAATTATATAAATTGGGAATGCTTTTAAATGGAATTTATGTATAATTATAAAGGATACATGCTAAACCTTTGCATGGACTATTGCATCACTGGACCATAGTTGCAACCTAAAGAACATAAGTTTACATGTTATAGAACTTGAATATATGACACCTCTGATTAGCGCAACTATGTAGGTTGCATTGTACTGGCTATTGCATAAGTCATGGTAGAAGTCCCAAGAAAGTTTATAATTAGTTGACAAAGACTAAGCTTATAATTTTAGTTGACAAAACCTAAGCTTATACATTATAAGTTAGAACTGAGTAGGACTTTAGATTGAAATTACTTTGATTCAACCTAAGAATCTTAGCTTTAGTAAGCAGATTATTAATTAGCAATAACATAGTTTGAATATCTAAATGTTAATAAGTTCTGATTATTTTACTGTTCTTGAATTTGCTTTTGTACTTTTGTTACTGTGCATCTCAAGTACCAACTTTAGCACAAGGATCATGGAAGAGTGCTAAAGTTGAAAGAGATGAAAATTATGTTTAAATTATCTTATTGCTTCACATCTAGCACAATGTTGTAAATTTACTCAATTGTTATTGCTCTACTATTATTCATTTGGATCACATCATCCAGCCTTTGGATCTTCTCCTTACAGTGAGTATAAAAACATATGAAACAATGTACCTTGAGAGAGAGAAAAGATTAAAGTGCTTGGTCTTGTTGGTCCTATGGGTAAAAGGGGTTGGTTATCCACCTTTATGGTACGCCTTGGTCTTATGGGTATGAAGGTTTCCTTATCTTCTTATTGTGGCCCAAGGTTCTCTTCTTCATCATTTACTCTATTTTATTGATTTTAATACACTACACATGCATTCAGGTCTCCAAAGATGTGAAAAGAGTTGGAAGTTGAGGTGGCTCAACTTGGACTTAAATTCAGTGCATTTCATTATAAATGCGGAGCATTTTCATACCAAGAAGAAAACTTGACTATTTAGTCTTACAAGTTACAATCCCTTTCTGTAACATGTATTTGTTTTTCCCAATCTTACCCCTTCTATCCAATCTAATTTTTTTGTTTATGTTTCACTCTTGCCTAGATTAACCGAAAGATGTTGTAGCTAATATACTCTATAGGATGCACACTTGTGTGCCATTTGAATATATGAAAATAGGCTATACCATTTTCTTCATGTCATCAACATATTTTACTATTCTTCAATGCTTTTTGATATTGACATATTCAATATATAAAACCCATTTCCAATATATAAATTTTTTATTCTTAATTATCTTACACAGTAGAGAGATTAGTTTTTAAAGATATCATTGAATACATAAATAGGTTGAACAGTCCAAACATTGAAATGTCACTTGATATTTTCACATGTGTTTATTCTGTCAGCAACAAGGCTCTTGCAATTAAATTTTGCTACTACAAGTTTGCACAATTAATTCAATGTTTGTAGAATATCACATATATGATCTAGTAATCCTCTTGCAATATGTAGCAACCCTTTCATAGTAATCCTCTTGCAATATGTAGCAACCCTTTCATAGTTTTTAAAGATATAATTGAATACATAAATAGGTTGAATGGTCCAAACATCGAAATGTCACTTGATATTTTCACATGTGTTCATTCTGTCAGCAACAAGGCTCTTGCAATTAAATTTTATATGTACAAGTTCTATAAATTTTAATTTGCATTTGGCTTCCTCATATATTGTTACCGTAACAAGCATTCTGATATGGTTAGGGCATTTGATTAATAACAACCTTATAAATAAATCATCGTGGGTCCCATAAAAATTGAATTTTGGCTCATTCGTTGGATGTTGAATGCCAAATAGATTAAAATGGCCCACGAGCCTACATGCACCCCTCTTCCCAGTTTAAAACACGAACACGAAGTTTCAAAATTGGGATATGATAACAAAGAATGAACAAAGTATGGTACAAAATTATGTTTTTTTCAATATTAATATTTAACATATTTTCAATATTAATAATTAACTGCAAGATGATGAAGTGAACGCCCAGTTTTTGATACAATGTTTTTTCATATATATGTTCTCCATTTATATATTACTATTGAAATTTATCGCCCGGGAAGATGGGCATTCACCTGTGCAGGTTTATGGATTAATTTTCTCCTTTACAATTTGATGTGAATGAACATTAAGGGTTTCCACTGTTGATATGTAAATCCATTAGCGTTTAGGGTTTCGACTATTGCTATTTAAATTCATTAGTGTTTAGGTTTTCACTTTTGTTATGCATATATTTGTTCTTTAATAAGTTTATCTTTATGAATGAACTGGGATTTTTTTAAATGATTGTATTTTTTTTTGTAAATAAAATATTATATTACTGTGAAATTCACAACTACAGGGACGCCCAAAACATAGGCCACATCAAAAAACCCAGCTCAAAAGCTATTATAGTCATCCACAAAAGCTACTTCCTTCCCTAAAAGAGGGAGATCCCCGGCATGACAGAGTTCAATCCCATAACTAAGACCGCTATCTTTAAAAGTAAACTGACTAACAACACCTATTTCTATTGACAGAGACCTGCTAACATGAAGACAGGGCATAAATATAACCCGAAGCAAAAATCAAGGAAGAAGGTCAACGCTGGGGAAGCTCGCATTCAGCACCGACCCATCCTCATTTTGCTGAGGTTTGCCACTAGACCGCTCCATGCCCTGACCTCTAGACCGTCGGCTAGGGCCGCCCTCTCAATGTTGCTCCATCCCGGGATGGTAGAGGACGATTCCCAGGCACGACGCAATTTGATCCACTTTACAGTGCATAAGGCGACAATTCTCACTATGGTCATTGAGCTTTCTGTGCATCACCCGACACTCTACATGGTGCTCCTTCCACGCTTTAACAAGCTCCTCATCCCCTTCAATCTTAGCCGCAACCTCTTCCTTCTTAGCCTCTAGGTTAAGTGCAACATGCGTAACCAGGTTCATGATGACCCAATACAACATTATCAGGTGGTCATGGGCTAAAGCCCTTCCCACTATAGAGCCCGAGTCCATGACCCAGTCCTCAACCTCCATTCGAACTTCCTCAATCAGCATCAATTTAACTTGCTCCCATACTTCTTTTTCCATTCTCTCTGTGGCTTTGTGAGCCATCAGGGGGATGCAATATTTGAAGAATTCCGCAGCTGCCTGGGCTTGGAGCTGCATCTGGGTTGCATTGCCCCTGCTTCTCTTAGCCCCCCCTTTCCCTTTGTCACGACTCAACGCCGAACCTTTGTTTGCGTTGGGCCTCCCGTAACCACCCCGGGGAGGAGCCATATCACTCTCAATTTGCAAGCTCTTCACAAGACTACTCTGACCTTCCCACAAACACTCCCTATACCTGATAACCAACAAACCAACATATTCCCTCCACATGAAGCGGATGGCGAGCCATGCAACCAAATCGATATTAATAGGATGAGGGGCGTTCTTCACCTTAACGGTTTTGTACCTATCGTCGATCTTCCTGATCCAATAGTCACCCCTCCTCGTACTCAACACGAGTTGAGGAATCATACTTATCGTCATGTCTAAATCCCTTTCTCTCAGAAAATCTGTCCTTCCTTTTCTTCCTGACTGAGAAACATACCTAGGATTAATGGTGAGAGGATTGGCACAGAATATAATGTGCATTACCTTCATGATTACGTGTGGTGTTGATCGAGATTCGTGGAAGACTCCCTACGCCCCCTGTCACAACCTTGATTATCCCTCGTGTCATCCCCCATCTGTCCATTCGCGTGGACATCTTGTTGGGCTAGCTATCGGCATCTTGGTACCCATTCAACCACACCTAATTCCTCCAGCTGTCCCATCCTACGGGCCCCATTCTCCCCTACACCAACGTTTGCCAGCATGTCAATGACCTGGTTTGCTTCCCTTCTGACGTGGTGAAAGGAGACTACTAGATGCACCATGACCAAGCTATGGAGGATTTCCAACCGACTAGCAAGGCGCTAGCTAGATGAAACCTTCTCAGTGGTCTTCTCATTGGCAAGCTTCTTCGCCATCTAAATGAGGATATTTGAATCCCCTTCCACCATCGTCAGGAGCCACCCTTCCCTGAGCAGTAGATTGAGACCCTAGAGCATGCCTTCGAGCTCTGTGGAGTTGTTTGCATCAAAACCAATTGACCCATAGAATACTTGAAGAATTTCCCCTGCCGAGTTTCTATAGACTCCCCTGTATCCAGTTGCTCTGAGGTTACCTTTCATCGCCCCATCATGGGTCATTTGCCAATTTGGGGAGTTGGTTCAACAAATCGTCCCAAAACTTTGCCTCGTTCCCCGCTTTGACCTCCCAGAAACTATGCAGCTCCTGGACTATCTTTCGTCCCTCTAGAGCCTTCGACCAGATATTAGATCCAAGGGGTTCCTCATTGAATCTTATTAGCTGGGTTTTTGGACGATCCCTCGCATACTTCATGTGTCAGATCTTGGCCCATGGTTCTTGCGTATAGTTGCACCATCTCCACCATATTTTGGAACCTTGAACTTCCCCCATAACTTCGGGATCACGAAGACCCAGACCACCTTTTTCCTTCGGTGCACATATTTTCTCCCTGCCAACCAGAGAGAATTTGGCCTTTGCTCTCTGGATTCCCAAAGGAAGTTTTATTGAATACTCTTACTATCCTTGATGATGGTCTTGGGGGCTGAGAGAATGGAGAAAAGGTATACCGGCATGGCTTGGAGGACCGACTTTACCAAGACCTATTGGCTAGGAAAGTTCAAGGGCTTGAGAACCCATCTTGATAACTTTCCCTTGATCCTGACAATAAGATCCTGCTAGGAAGCATTTTTTATGGTCCCTTTACCCAAAGTAACACCCAAATACTTGGAAGGGAGGGATCCTTTAGTGAAGCCCAAGATTCTAACTATATTCCTTTGAGTTATGGGTGCGGTGTTTAGAAAAAATACCTGAGATTTCGCAGCATGGACTGCAAGCCCCGACAACTTAGAAAAGAGCATTAAGCTCATTTTGAAAGAACGGGCTTCTTGGACTAAAGAGTGCCCCATAAGCATCGTGCCATCCATGAATTGATGGTGAGTCTATTTTTCCATCCCCTCGTGGAGCGAGAGGCCTTGTATTCCTCCTCCATCCGCTTGATTTTGGATGAGTTTGCTCAGGCCTTCTGCCATTAAGACAAAGAGGAAAGGGGAAAGTGGGTCTTCCTGCCTTATCCCCTGAGTCGGTGCAAAGAGATTCGTTAGGGATCCATTCAACAAAATTGAGAACAAGGGAGTGGTGACCAGAGCCATGACCCATTCCACCCATTCCGAGGTGAACCCATACGCCCTCATCATTTTCTCCAAATATTTCCAGCTGAGTTTGTCATAGGCTTTAGCTATATCAAGCTTGATGAGCATCCCGGGATGTCTAGTCCATTTCAAAGAATGGAGGGTTTCATGGACTGCTATGATGCTATCCATGATCTGTTTGCCTTCCACAAAACTAGATTGTTTGGGACTAATCAGGCCTAGGAGGAGGGGTTTTAGTCGATTTGTTATCACCTTGGATATGATTTTAGAAATCACATTACATAGGGCTATGGGTTTGAATTTGTCTGGGGAGTCTGCTCCCTCCCACTTCGGAATCAAAGCAAGGAAAGTAGCATTGAAGGCTTTTAGAACCCCTCGCTTGCTCCTTGCCTCCTCAACGATTGCCCAGACTTCCTCCTTGATCATATCCCAGAAGTAGTGGAAGAAGTTGGTTGTGATTCCATCCGGGCTAGGTGCCTTCCCCTGGCCCATCTGGCTCACTACTTCCTCTACCTCCTGCATGGATATGGGATTATTAAGCATCTCTTTATCCTTCTTGGTCACCTTCCTGGGATGAGATCAGTGATCTGAGCAATTTCATGATCCCTGTCATTGTTGTCCTCAGTCATGATTCCCTTGAAATAGCTCGTTAGTTCCTCCTCTACCTCCCCTCGAGTCTTCACTTGGGACCTATCTGACTTCTTGATTTTATGGATCTTCGAGCTTAATCTGTTATGGACCACATAATTGTGGAAGAACTTGGTGTTCTTTTCTCCCTCCTGAAGCCATTTGACTCTGGATTTCTGCTTCCATAATATCTCTTCCTATCTCTCTCTGGCATCTAGTTGCATGAGGAGATCTTTCTCCTTCCCTTTCATTTCCATGTCCCATCCTAACTCCATACCCTTTTGTTGGATTAGGTCAATGTCCTAGATAAGCCTTTTTTTGTCCTCAAAGATATTGCCAAAGTCCTCTTTGTTCCACATGTGTATCTTAGCTTTCAATGCCTTGAGTTTCTGCTGAAATTTGTACATTCTGGTCCCCCTTAGGTTGTCCAGTTCCTACCACCATTGCTCCATTAGGCCCTTAAATTCCTTGTGTTCCAGGGAGAATTGCTCAAATCTGAAGGGCTTACTTAGGATGGCATTTGACCAATCCCATTCAAGACCGATTGTCCAATGATCCGAACCTGCTGCTGGGAGAACACTTGTCCTTGTTTTCTTATCCCCCCTGACAATATTTTCTAACACCAGGAATCTGTCTAGATGGGAAGCGACTAAGTGTTCCCCTCCCCTCCTATTATTCCATGTGAACCACCCATCCCCCGTCTCCAAATCTGCCAGAGGGTCGAGGGTCAAAATCTCCCTAAATTCCTCTTGATACTTGTCTAGTGCCCTCCTCCCCCCACCTTCTTTTCCCTAAGAGAGGTAATCAGGTTGAAATCCCCACCAACAATCTAGTTCCCCTCCTGGGCCAAAACCCTCAGCCATCTCAGATGGTGGATGAAGGTCTGTTTCTGGGGGAAAGTGTTGGGTCCATATGTGTTGACTAGGGTCTTTGTGATCTCAAATCCTAAAAATTTGAAGGCTTCCATTAAGGAGAAGTGGTTAGCATGCCACTCTGAGAGTTCTATCAGCCCTGGGTGCCATAGAATCATCTTTCCACCCCCCATGCCTACCGCATCTATTGCCATTACATTGCTTCCTTTCCAAATTTTTTGTCCCATTCTCAACAAGGTTTCATAGCTACATTTAGTTTCCTGTAAAAATAGTATGTTTGGTTTTTCCTGCCTAATCTTCCTACTTAGGGTTTTAATCTTCCTCGGATGGTCACACCCCCTAATATTCCATGAGATTATCTTCCTTGGGTGGTCACACCCCCTAATATTCCATAAGATTATCTTCATTGGGTAACCTTACTTACTTCAAAGACAGCCTCCCTTATCGTTGGGTACTGGCCTGATTCGATCAGCTTGACTTCAATTGTCGCGATCCTTTACTTATTCATCTTTCATCCTCACTTCATATTCTAGTGATTTCCTCTTGCTCCCCTTCAGCGGCTCTATGTTGATCCCCAGATATTGGGAAGCTTTGGATCTAATGATGGCTTTCTAGAGGAGTTCCACTTGCTCCCAAGAGACATATCCTTTGTTTTCCTTTTCGCACTCCTTTTCGATTGCAGTGAAATCCAGCTCTCCTAGTTCCATATCTTCCACATCGTCTTCTTACATTGCCTCCACCCGACTATTCTTGATAGATCCGTCCATGATCAACCTCGTTTCTTCCTCCTTCTTCTTATTCTGACCGATTTCTCCTTCACCCTCTTCCCCTAGGATCTTAAAGGGATTCAAGCTTTCTGGGGCTTTCTCAACCATTTCCTTTCGCAGTTTTTTCCCTCCATTGTCTTTCCCCATTTCCTGCTCTTAACCTACATAAATCCATCGTTGGCTTGCTTCTCTTCCCCTTCTTGGTCTGAGACCGGCTTCCCCTGGCTCCCTTTCAGATGATTTCTTCCAAAATGTCCATATTCATGGAAGATTCTACAGCAGAAAGGGAGTTGTTCGTAGTCGATCTGCTGAATCCACTTCTCATCCTCCCAATTCAAGCTCACTACCTCCGGGAGATCCTTTGACAAGTCCATGTAGACATAGATCCGAGCATAGGTCGTATACCTCTACTGCTTGGTCTGTTTGGAAATCTCCACAAATTCTCCTATCAAGTTGCCAATGTCTTTTAGGATTTCCAGATCCCAATATTCTCCACGGAGGCCTACTAGCCGGATCCACACCGGAGAAACCGTTAGATTCTCCGTTTCTGGGTTAAAACATTCCTTCCAGGGTTGTATATAAAGCCCTGCCGAAAAAACGAAATAGGGTCCCCCCTCCAGAACTCTGTCCCTATCTTCTTGATTGAAGAAGATAATGGTAAAAAAGCCCTTTGCCCCTAGATGGAGGTCATAGTGGCCAGGCTTCCAGTTTCCCTGGATCCACCGGATAAGATCTCTCTCTTTCAGCCATACTGCCACGAATTTCCTAATAAGGGACTTTTCTTTCCACATCTCAACTTTCCCACGGATTGTCTTCGATCGGATCTGAACAACAGGTATCTTATGTGCCCTTGGGAGACATCCTCCCTGGCCAGATATTCTCCCTCCCTGTGCTCCTCCTTTCACGCCGTTGGGATCCCCGTTGTCTCCTCCACTCCCACCAGCCGAGTTGCCCTGGGTCGTTGCTCCATCCATGGATACAAAAGGGGGGGATAGCATCCCCCTCCCCTGTAACGTCCTCGACCCTCCGACCGACGAAGAGGACGCTACCATCACATTAACCATCCGAGAAAAACTGCCCCCATGAACATGAACATACATAAAGCTGAAATGCTTGAACATAAAACATGCTAAGGTGCATAATCATTCACATACACAGCGGAAGCAAACATACATTCAGTCAGACATTCAACATGTTCATCATCATTCATTAAACATCAAATATGATTGCAGAAGTAAATTAGACAAGAATACTTATCTTATAAATAACTTGTCCCGCAACCAGCTACGTCGTTGCAACGTTCCACCCAACCATAGGCCACCGTGCTCCTTAATCTCTTAGCAACGCTGCCACCCCTGAGCTGGGCATGATTCCCCAAGGAATAAGGAACAAGCAAGGTTACACATAGCCAAGGACACACAAAACATAGCCAATCCAACACAGTTGGGTTTATCAGGCCATCAACGAGCTGGGAAAAGCTGAATGCTAAGCTGGTGAGCTCATTGAAGAGTTGAGGATACCTACACCAGAACTAGCCTGACTTCTAGGACAACCACGCACACCCAACACAAGGAAATCAGTCCCTTCTCTACTACACAGTCCCTCAGACCCTGACTTCCCTTCTAGTGCTATTCAGGGGTTGTGGGGAAGAAAGCTAGCCCTCTAGCTCTGTTTGTGTGGCTCCCAAACACACCAGGTTTATCAAGCAACCCATGCCTTCATTCCCACTCCAACACAGTCCAAGACCAACCACTACATACATGCAGCAAACAAGCAATTCACAGCTCTGACTGGGGAATTCGATTCCTGAGTCGTTCTTGGCCCTATCGTGGCCAAAAGGACTCAATGGGAATCCACAGCAACCCACTTATTTAAACGAACCCATAGCACACAAAATCGTGGGGAAAACAACAGCTCGATCTCAACATTGAAGCAACAGGAACACACAGCCCAAATGTGAATGTAATATTCACAAGGAAATCATGAAGGAACCCACATCACCATTCCCCCAACTACGACATTTGCACACATAGAAATCGTGAATGCTCATTCACAGGAACAAAATCGTGGATGACAGAAACGACTTCCCCATCTCTCTGTGTGAGGAAAAAATGATGGAGAAAATCCTGGGCATGAGGATGAGCAGAACTACCATCCCTACGTGAGGATGAGCAATTCCAGCCCGTGAGTGAGGATGAGGAGATAACTACTGTCCCTGCGTGAGGATGAGCAAAAACAATCAAAACCCAAAAAAACGGTCGTCATGGTTTCCCCTACCCACGTGAAGATGGAGAGTCTACTAGTGGAGTGGGCGTGTGGGCAAGGACTGACAGTCTTGCCACCCACCACTTCCCAGCAATAACTGCTCTCAACTAACATCAGCAGTTTTAAATGGGTGGTTGACACATGGATTTTTCCCCATTGGTTCAAGGTTTAACAATTCCCCCCCTTATCCTTGGGAAAATCATGCCCTGTTCATTATGGTTGCATAGACATAGTTGGTTGGGGTTTACTTTAATTAAAGATGTATTTTTACATGATGCTAAAACTAATATGTGTCATATATCACGATATACCATCGGCAACGATTTCAATCGCTGAACATAACACAAACAAATCGATGGTGGAGCTTTTTCCTTTAGCTCCGCACCATGATTAATTACAATATATACATCATATACCTTTAATGCAACTGGGTCAAAACCAGGGTGTTAGATTCCCCTCCCCCTTCAATAGCACTGTCCTCAGTGCTTTACAAAATTTGAACAAAATGCTACACTGGTACCGCCTCAGTGTTCCGCAGAATTGAACAAAAATGGATGTGCCAATCGCATGGCATCCTCCAGCTCCCACGTAGCCTCTTCAGACCCGTAGTGCTCCCATTGCACCTTTACCTGCCCTATGGCTCGGTTCCGGAGCATTGTGACCTCTCTATCGAGGATGCACATTGGCTCAATTTGGAACTCTCCCTCAGGTTCCACCTGAATCACATCCCAATTAATCACATGGTTAGGATCATGTACGTATTTCTTAAGCAAAGAAACATGAAAAACATTATGAGCTCTAGTGCTAGCAGGCAATGCAAGTATATATGCGACTGACCCTATTCTTTCAAGCACTTCAAACGGCCCGCAATATCTTGGTGACAGCTTGGAAAAACTTCCAAGCTTCAAGGAACTCTTCTTTGCCTTCACTCAGAGGTAAACATGATCCCCAACACTAAACTACCTGTTCACCCTATGCTTATCTGCATAACTTTTCTGTCTATTCTGTGCTGCTTTCAGATTCTGCCTGATCTTTAAAACATCCTGCTCCATCTCCTTGAGCAATTCCCAACCAAGCACAACCCTGTTCACTGGATTATCCCAAGTCACTGGTGTCCTACACCTTCTTCCATACAAAGCTTCATACGGACTCATCCCCAAGGATGCCTGTTGTCCATTGTCATAAGCAAACTCTACCAACTGTAAGTAATCTTCCCACTTGGTTGGTTTGTCCATCACGTACATGCGAAGCATATCTTCAAGCACCTCATTAACTCTCTCTGTTTTCCCATCTGTCTAAGGATGGTATGCAGTGCTGAAGTTTAGCTTTGTACCCAAATCTGCAAACAACCCCTTCCAAAAATTGGAAGTAAACTTGACATCTCTCTCAGAGACTATTGCCTTATGCAATCCATGCAATTTGAAAATATCCTTCATGAAGATCTTTGCAATGTCATCAGTCTTATGTGTAGACTTCACCGGTATAAAATGTGTTGCCTTAGTCAACTTGTCTACCACAACCATGATGGAATCATGTTGTCTCCAAGTCATCGGCAATCCTATAATAAAATCCATGGAAATAACTTCCCATTTCCATTCTGGAACTGGCAAAGGCTGCAACAAACCTGTTGGGTGTTGATGCTCAACCTTTACCTGCTGGCATTTTATGCACCTTGAAATGTATTCAGCCATATCCTTTTTCATTCCTGGCCAAAAGTACTGCTTCCTGGCGGTAGCAATTGTCTTCTGGTATCCTGGGTGACCAGAATACGGAGCTTGATGGATTTCATCCATAACAATTCTCCTCAAATCTGCCACATTCGGAATATAAATTATGTCTTTGTAAGTAAGAAGCCCATCTTCTTCCAATTTATATTCCTCATACCCCTTCTCAAGACTTTGCTGCTGCAATTTGTCTTTTACCTGCTCATATAATTCATCTTCGGCAGTATGATTAACAATCTACTGCCTCAAATCTGATTGGAAAATACTAAGAGATTCCACATGCATTTCCTGCACCTTTCTGTTGAGTGCATCAGCTACCTTATTCTCTTTTCCCTTTATGTGCTTGATTTCAAAATCAAACTCACATAAAAACTCCAGCCACCTCGCTTGCCTGGCATTCAAAGTAGGCTTGTCAAATAGATACTTCAGAACACAATGGTCTGTCCTGAGCTCAAATCTTCTACCCATTAAGTAATGCCTCCACATCTTGAGAGCATGTACTATGGCTACAAGCTCTAGATCATGAGTGGCATAGTTCTTCTCATGCTCTTTCAACTATCTCGACTCGTAACATATCACGTGGTTGTTTTGCATAAGGACTCTTCCAAGCCCTTATCCGCATCCATCGGTACACACCACAAAATATTTTTCTGGATCTGCAACTTTCAATACCGGTGCACTAGTGAGAAGACTTTTCAACTGCTGGAAGCTTTCTTCACACCTCGGTGTCATTCAAACTTTATCCCCTTCTTTTACAAAGAAGTGATGGCATGAGCAACTCTGGAGAATCCTTCAATGAATCTCCTGTAGTATCTCGCAAGTCCCGTAAAAGATCTTACATCTGTCACATTTCTTGGAGTAGGCCAATTCATAATGGCCTCAATCTTTTTAGGGTCCACAGATATATCCTCTTCTGCGATAATGTGACCCAAATACTGAATTCTATCTCTATAGTAGTCACACTTGCTCAGCTTTGCATATAGTTGATGCTCCCTGAGCAATTGCAATGTCAATCTCAAATGCTCTCCATGCTCTTCCTCATTCTTAGAATAATCAAGAATATCATCAAGGAAAACAAGAACAAACTTGTCCAAATACCTGCTGAATACATTGTTCATAAGGCACATAAATGTAGCTGGTGCATTTGTGAGACCAAATGGTACCACTACAAACTCATAATGTCCATACCTTGTTCTGAATTCTGTCTTATGAATGTCTTCATCCTTGATTCTCACCTAATGGTAACCAGACCTCAAGTCAATCTTGGAAAATACCCTTGCTCCTCTCATTTGATCAAAGAGGTCATCAATTCTAGGCAAAGGATATTTATTCTTCATAGTAACCTTGTTCAACTGTTTGTAATCAATACACAACCTGAGTGTACCATCTTTCTTCTTTACAAACAGAACTGGTGCTCCCCAAGGAGACACACTTGGCCTGATATACTTCTTTTCCAACAACTCTTGCAGTTGCATCTTCAACTCTAGCATCTCCGGTGTACTCATCCTGTAGGGTGTCTTGGAAACTGGTGCTGCTCTTGGCACAAGTTCAATTCTGAAATCAATGTCCCTCTTTGGAGGAAGCCTTGGAATCTCATCAGGAAACACATCCTTGAATTCCTATAACACCTGATAGTCCTCCAACCTAGGAGTTTCATCTCCTGTTGCCTCCAAAATATGCGTTGCATACAACTGGCAACCTTTCCTACAGAACTTCTTTAACTGCATTGCTGAAACCTGCCTTACTGAAATCACCTTTGGAATACCTTTCACAACTACTGGGTTCCCTTCTTCATCCATGCATTCAAAAGTCTTGTTATAATAGTCAAGCTTTACCCTGTGAGCTTCTAGCCAATCCATCTACACAAGTGACCAACCCGTTCATGACCAATGGAAATTTCTCTACCACTTCACTAACTTTTGTCTTAGTTCCAGTGGCTAGCTAAACTAACCAAGATTTCTTATGTTTTACTTTCTTAAAAGCACAAATCTCCACTACTCTAGGAATAATGTAGCTGTGAGTAGAACTAGGGTCAATCAAAATAGAAACAGATTGCTCAACAATCTTACCTACAACTTCAACCACAGTTGACTAGTGATCTGCCTGACGGTCCTCTAGTGCTGCATAAATCCTAGGGACTGCCCTTGCTACTTGACCCACTGTTTCTACTTCTTGAATGTTGTAAGCTGGCCTTGCACTCTCATTCTCGAGTGGACAATTTCTGCACATGTGGGGTCCTCCACATTTCCAACATTGAAGTGGTCCTCTATTCTGTTGTGGATCTTTAGGCTTTTCTCCTGTCACTCCAACTGGCTTACTCGCAGCTTGGGATGGTTGTTTTTGCTGATTCCTGAAGTTAGAAGGTTTGAAACCTTTCTTTCTTTGGTCAAACTTTTCATTCTTCTTGTCCTTCCATGCCTTATGGTAATCCGGTATATCTTTGCTTTGCTCATAGCAATACTTATCCTTTCTTATTGCTTCTTCAAGAATTCTCGGTTCATAAAACTCAATTCTATCTTTGTAAGACTGAGGCAATCCACTCAAAAAATGTTGGACCTTCACCTTTTTTATCTTTGATGTACTTGGCATACGTCAACATTTTCAAGAACTTATTCGCATACTCTTCCATGGTCTGCTGTCCCAATCTCTGATCGTGGAACTCCTTAATCTAGTCATCATAATACCTATCAGAGAGATATTTATGCTTGAAATACTTCTTAAACTGTTTCCACTTAAGTCTCATTTCGTTGATCCTCTTTACTTGCTTGAAGTGTTCCTACCAAATGGATGCTCTTCCATTCATATTGAATATGGCAAATCTTGCCTTCGTGTTTCCCGAATAATCCTGAACTTGAAAGTACTTCTTTATCCCAAGAAGCCAAGCTTTAGCCTCTTGTCCAGTCTTTACCTCACCATCAAATGTAGGAGGTTTAGCCTTCTTAAATTCATCCGAAGATCGATCCCTATTATGTCTCCTTTTTCTTTTACAAGAAGATGAGCTTGAATCCCCGCTGGATTCTTCGGAGTCAGATGATCCACTAGAAGTCCTTCTCCTTCTCCTAGTACTATTCTTACTACCTTCTGGTCGTGTTGTGCCTTGCCCAGAGTCTATCTTTCTTTGCAAGTTTGTCAAACTCTGGAACATAGTAGCATTCAGTTGATGCTGCTCTTTCTGGGCTTTAATCAAGCTTCTCATGGTGGCTGCAACATTTGACGGTGTCTCTTGGAATCTCCTTACATTAGACTCTATGTCATCATGCCCATTACGGACATTGTCTCCCATGGCATCTCGTGCATGTTCGTAAGAATCTCGAGCATCATAACCATCATGGGTTCTCATGGCTAAACCACAACTTACTTACCAAACTGTACCACCTAGAATACTGCCCTTGAAGGTGTTTATGATTCTACAAACGTGTTAGTAACATAACTGTTAGCTGCATAACATTTACACAAATCAGAATTACTTACCTTCTCCTGGAAAAATCATAAAATGACATTTTTTTTCTTTCCAAAACACAAAATTTACTTCCTCAAAGAACGACTGTCTCAAGGGGACAATAGGGGTTAAGGGGGCTTGCCCCCTTGTGGGGCAACGCCCTTGTTTTTTTTGTTGTTGTAAATCATTGGATTTCGCACAATCTGGCCCATAAAATCGCTGCCACTTTCCTCCTTTTCAGCCCTGAAAAACCACTGAAAATCCCACCTAAGAAACTCAAAATTTCCTTTTTTGCCCAATCGGACCTCATCCCAACTGAATTTCTGACGTTTCGGCGATCCAATCCACAACTCCCTCCGGCGCTCATCGACGGCCCTAACAACTATCATCATCCGGTGTATCGATGGCTCCAACAACTTAAAGTTTTCTGCTGTATCGAATCTTCAGTCATCTAAGCTTCCGGACTACTACTGGCAGCGACTTCATCAACTGATTTCCTCCAGTATGTCGATGATTGGAACATTACCCACTACACCATCGATGAGGAGTCTAACTCCATAACGCTGCATCAATGGTCAGAACCATTGCTCATTGGGTGGATATTTAACTAGGCAGCCGCAACTGCGGGTTCTGCAAACCACAACTCATCAGCTATCGGAAGCTCTATCCACTATCGGTGGTCGAAGCCTTTAACCATCGGAAGGATAGTCAATTAGACAGCCGCAACGATGGGCGCTCGAACGACTAAATCCTTTCGACGTTCATCGGCGGTCTATTTAACTAATATTCTCTGCCATATCGGGGGTCCAAACCACTAACTTGCTCCGACGTACTGGCGGTCTCATCAACTATTTTTCGCCGATGGCATCGGTGGTTCGAACAACTAACGTCACCGACGCCGAAAGTCAATATCAGCAGTTTCTTCGACTAAGTTGAGCCGACGTTTCGGCAGTCTTCAGCCGATCTCTGCCAAAACTATGGCTCCCACATCCACTAAGTTTCGCCGACGGCCGACAAACACTTAGAAAATTTTTAAAAATTCTATCTACCTGCCCCCTCCTCGGGTGGCCTTCCGACTATGTTTTTCTATGTATCGGAGGAGCCTCCTGTTTAGTCCTCCGATGGTTCGACAAGCTTGGCACTTAGAAAAATTTTCAATCGAAATTTTCTGGGAAAATTTTTATGTCATTCATATTTATTCCTGCTGGGCTCTGGCAACCTACCCCTGCTAACTAGTTCTCCATGGCCCATTCAGGCCCAATTCTGTAACATAGGCTCTGATACCACAATGTAACGTCCCCAACCCTCCGACCAGCGAAGAGGACACTACCATCACATTAACCATCCGGGAAAAACCGCCCCCATGAACATGAACATACATAAAGTCGAAATGCTTGAACATAAAACATGCTAAGGTGCATAATCATTCACAAACACAATGGAAGCAAACATACATTCATTCAGGCATTCAACATGTTCATCATCATTCATTAAACATCAAATATGATTACAGAAGTAAATTAGACAAGAATACGTATCTTATAAAGAACTTATCCCGCAACCAGCTACGTCACTGCAACGTTCCACCCAACCATAGGCCAATGTGCTCTTTAATCTCTCAGCAATGCTGCCACCCCTAAGTTGGGCATGATTCCCTAAGGAATAAGGAACAAGCAGGCTTACACATAACCAAGGACACACAAAACACAGCCAAGCCAACACAGTTGGGTTTATCAAGCCATCAAGGAGCTGGGAAAAGCTGAATGCTAAGCTGGTGAGCTCATTGAAGAGCCAAGGACACCTACACCAGAACTAGCCTGACTTCTAGGACACCCACGCACACCCAACACAAGAAAATCAGTCCCTTCTTTCCTACACAGTCTCTCTGACCCTGACTTCCCTTCCAGTGCTATTCAGGGGTTGTGAAGAAGAAAGCTAGCCCTCTAGCTCTGCTTGTGTGGCTCCCAAACACACCACGTTTATCAAGCAACCCATGCATTCATTCCCACTTCAACACAGTCCAAGACCAACCACTGCATACACGCAGTAAACAAGCAATTCACGGGTCTGACTGGGGAATTCGATTCAGCAACCCACTTACTTAAACGAACCCACAACACACAAAATCATGGGGAAAACAACAGCTCGATATCAACATTGAAGCAACGGGAACACACAGCCCAAACGTGAATGGAATATTCACAAGGAAATCATGAAGGAACCCACATCACCATTCCCCCAACTTATATGGCATTTGCACACACAGAAATCGTGAATGCTCATTCACAGGAACAAAATCGTGGATGACAGAAACGGCTTCCCCAGCTCTCTACGTGAGGTAAAAATGATGGAGAAAATCCTAGGCATGAGGATGAGCAGAACAACCATCCCTGCGTGAGGATGAGCAATTCCATCCTGTGCGTGAGGATGAGGAGAGAACTACCGTCCCTGCGTGAGGATGAGCAAAAACAATCAAAACCCAAAAAAAACGCTCGTCGTGGTTTCCCCTGCCCACGTGAAGATGCAGAGTCTACTAGTGGAGTGGGCGTGTGGGCAAGGACCAACAGTCCTGCCACCCACCACTTCCCAGCAATAACTGCCCTCAACTAACATCAACAGTTTTAAATGGGTGGTTGACACATGGCTTTTTCCCCATTGGTTCAAGGTTTAACAATTCCCCCCTTTATCCTTGGGAAAATCATGCCCTATTCATTACGGTTGCATTGACATTGCTGGTTGGGGTTTACTTTAATTAAAGATGTATTTTTACATGATGCTAAAACTAATATGTGCCGTGTATCACGATATACCATCGGCAACGATTTCAATCGCCGAACATAACACAACCAAATCGATGGTGGGGCTTTTTCCTTTAGCTCCGCACCATGATTAATTACGATATATACATCATATACCTTTAATGCAAACGGGGTCAAAACCGGGGTGTTACATCCCCGCCCAGCACGGAGACTTGCGCTGCCACGCTCAATAGCTCTCATTCCTTCAGGGCTCACCAAAACCTCCACATCCAAACTTCCAACTCCCCCTTTTTTAAACGATTGTATTAAAATGAAATGCAATTGTATTTATAAAATTAAATGTTAGTTTACACAATTATTATTAATTAATATTTAAAGTTAATGTTAATATTAATGCATTAATACTATCAATTAATATTAGTAAATAATTTAATTGATAGTTTTTAATCAATTAATTTAATACTCTTAATTAATGCATTAATTAATTAATTTAGTTTTATTAATGAATACCTTCAACACTATTACTATAGTAAACCATAGTGGTCTACCGTCTAATACTTCCATAATCAGCCGAAGTCAACCTTCCATCTATTTACAAAGTCAACAATGGTTCAAAGTCAACTTTGCTTTAAAAGTCAACTATAGAATAAAGTTAACCATGGTTAAACAACCATGATGAACTAAAGTCAACCATGTGTAAACAATGGTCAGCCATAGTTTAGTATTGTCAAACTTTGTTTAAAGTCAATAATGCCTAAACAATAGTTAATCGTGGTTCAAAGTCAATCTTTATTTAAATTCTACTATGGATTGAAGTCAACCATGCGCATATAATGGTCAACCATATTTTAACCAAGACTAACCAAAGTATTCCATGGCAAGCCAAAGTCAAGCATAGTCAACCATCAGATGTGGTCAACTAGGGTTAAACATAGTCATGCACGGTGTTGTCCCTCAAGTTGTACCTCAAATAGATTAAGTGTTTCTTTGATCTTTCATGCTAGCTAGAACCTCAAATAACAGAAAAAAGGGATTTAGTCAAAATACAAATGCCAAAGAGGGTTGTGCAAGTAGCGCCATTCTTGAGCCACTTTAGATCAATAATCGAGTCCTCTAACCAAGGGAGGGAACCCTTAAAAAAGGAAGTTGAAAGTCCTAGACTGCCACCCTAGGTAACTTGAAGATACACTTTGCAAAAACTTGACTGGATTTATGGTTAAAATCTTAGGTGCATGGGGCAAAATCTCTCAATTGTGAAAATGATTGTAAGTGTTAAAATTAGAGGAGAGTCACAAGTATCCCACAAGAGAGAAAAACTTCAAACAAGAACAACCAGGGTGCCTTAATCATAACCCAACTCTTTGAAGGAAGAAATAGCATCATTAAACACATTCAATAGTAAAGCAATGATAGCCTTCCATTAATATACATTCAAGAAATTACAAAAAATCATGTAGGTGTAGTAAAGTTCAAATCCATATTATACAGGTACACAAATGAAGACATTTCAGTTATTTCGAAAGGACATTCAAACATCATATAAAAGACACTTTTAACTAGTGGCAAAAATGCCTCGATCCTAGTTCCAAATGGTCAGCATCTTTCTTTCATTAATGTAATAGTGCATACAATAACAGGGATTAATTCATCTCTACCTTGGTCCCATTCTATTGTTTCTAGATAGCAAAATTTATATGATCCTATACAATGAAGAAAGAGGAAAGAAGAAAAAGAAAGGGATAATGTTGCAAATCCCAACAACTTTTCTAGCTTTTCTACTGGTGGACATTTCAAGCAAAAGAATCCACTTTGGTACTAAAAAACATCGATATACCATTTTAGGTATTGAACAACATTGGTCTACAATTTTAAATTGGGTGGTACCAAAGAAAATTACCATATACTTTGTTGTAAAAGAACATTTGGAAGAACCACATCCCACCTCGTTGTGGTTAGATATGTAACAGACTTGACAAATGATGCTTGGCCTTCAAATCTTCCTTACTAAGGACTCCACTATAAGGAGAAGACTGCAGCAGTATGTTAAACCATAGATAAGATACTTTGAGGTAGTCATCCCCACAATAATGGAAATGAGTAACTACGAAGAAGTAGGGCTCAAACACCAATAGTTTTAACAGGTTCGTCCTATCTTGTAATTGAGCAATCTATCAAACTCCGATAAAATGTAGTTATGGAAGAAGGGAACTTAACAGAATGAGATGTGGTAGGAATGTTAGGAGATACTCTCATTGAAAAAACATCATGATTCCTTGAAATGTTCATTCAACATGAGTCAAGAAATCCCTACCGAGAATGGGACATCGAAATGTTTATCCAACGCGAATAGTGACTCAAGGTGACCAATGGGGTATTTTGCATGTGAGCAATTGATTTGAGTCTTATAATATAAAGAATCTCATACAATAGTAGGGGAAAAAATTATAGGAGATGGTGGGGCTATTTGCATGGCTATAGTAAGACAAGACATGGAATGGAAACCAGTAGGACACGAAGGGCATGAATTGTCAGTGGAAGGGGATGATACTTATCCATATATAGATGTGGAATGAAGGTGGCATAGAGTTTTTGCATAGATTGGACTGGGTGTGAAATGTTGAGTCGAAGATTTGGCCCTTGGGTAAAGATATTCAATAATGGAAAACATATAACCAGATTGTAGTGAGGCTAGGAATCATATGTATAAGAGTGGAGAATGATGAGCAAGAGATAAAACGTATGAGACAACTAAGCTGTGAGGGTTGTTGTGGTGTTAAATTGACATATATTTCCAAGATTTCTGAGACACCTAATGTCCTGAAGTGGCTACGACCTCGCATGAATGGTCAGTATTGTAACAGCTAAAACAATTATGTTGTTGCAACACGGCATTGACATTGACTAGTTCAAAATGTGGATTTCTTCCTAGGCATGATGTAGCATCTTAACTGATCACAAACCAAAAACCTTTCATTATGTTGTACATCTGCATGTTGTGGATGACTTGGATTCTTTTTGGAGGAGTGCAAGATTTGATCTGATCCATTGGTGGGGTCACCAGGTGGACTTCTTCTAATTTCATTGTCAACTCCTTGTCGTCAATGGCCTAGAATCATACTAGAGAGATGCTTGCTTTGATCTGAGCCATTGGTGTGCGAGAAAGTCACTTCATCTCCACTACACTTCCTCTTCCACTAACAATCGATATCTTCTTTAATGAATTGCATAATTAAATCTAATCCGTTGACGGAAAGAACACCTTTTTATACTCAGCACTTATCTTCACGCCTTCAACGGTCCAATTTTGTCTTCACAATATGCATGATTCCATATGGACTTCCAGCGAAAATTTATCCTTTTTATTTACAATTCATGTCCCAAATTTGGACTTCTAGTCCAAATTTATTCTGGCAAGATGCATGTTTTAATCTTGGTCACCAAAGGAAAACTCATTTTTTATCTGCATTGCATGTTACGATACCTCTAATGCTCTGTATTTTCTTTGGCAATTTATCCTCTTGAATTTGAGCTGTTGGTGGAAAGGTATCCTTTTTATCTTTGCCATAAGTCTTATGCCACCAATGGTCAGGATCTACCTTGACAAGTTGCATAATTCAATTTGGACCATAGCTAGAAGACTTTTCATCACTACTCCTTGTGGTATTTATTCCCTATGAATGGTTAAGATCTTCCCTAGGAACCTGCAACATTCAATTGTGACAATTGATGCTTGGTTTCTTTTGTAGTTCAAGCTTTAATCTTATTCCTCATGAATGCAAAGCTACAAAAAAAAATACTTGTAAAAGAGAACAACAATGTTTGTCTCCTTCTATGGGATGACTCTTCGTTGTAAGTTGTCAAGAATCTGATTGGAATCTCTAGAGATAGTAGACCAATGTCTTTTACTTCCATTGAGATATGGAACTAGTTTTGAGATCGTACTCTAAGGATGTTCAAATTATTCTTTTGTGAAACAAAGTGTTGATTGCATACTTGCTTATTTGCTCAACTGAGTGAAGTGAATCAACTATGATGCTTTAGGGGGGAATAGGAACTATATAGATGGGAAAAGTAATACAGGAAACAAGGAAACTATAATACATGATTGGATACTTCTACTACATCAAGAATCATTCTCTAGACTTGTGGTTTGTATCAAGTCCTATCTATATCCTCATATGATTGAGGTGGTGGTGTTTGTACTGTAAAGTCTCGTGGTTTGTATCAAGACTGTAGACTTGTGGTTTGTATCAAGTCAATTATTCTCATAGAAGATACCCTATGAGATAGACCTCTAGTTATGCAGATGATATTGTGAGTAATATCAAGATGAGTTTTGTGAGTAATATAAAGTCCTACCAATATCCTCATTTATTGAGGTGGCATGCTTTACTTGGTAAAGTGGTTATAGTATGTGATGTATTACTAGTCATGGTCACTGAGTGTTATAAGTCTCCTTCAGGGCTTAGCTACCCCTAGAGTGAATTACTTTAACATATGACTATATGACCTAGGGTAATATATATGATCATCATTATGGAATAATTCTTATGAGTATGATATGATAATATGGATAAATAAATACATATGTGGACCATGTAGTAAATACTAAATGATGAAGAGATAAGCATAGAGAGAGAATGAATTCAATTTTCCTATGTATGCCTTTGTGTGAACTCGAATTGTAAAGGCTTCAGTTAAAGCCTTAGTTGTAAATAAAGAATGTATGAGTTAAATAAGGAATCTCTCTGAGATCCATGCAAAGATAAAAATATTAATTAGGTAATTAAAAGAAACTTGTAGAGATCCATGAAACTGTTTAGCATGGATGGCACTAAGGGTGAATCACTTATGACACTTAAGTTAGGTTGATAACTAAGTGATCAGCAATCACTTAACTAAGAAAATCCATGCAGAAGTTAATAATAGAAATTATGCACTAAATGTGAATCACCAAATACATTCAATTAGCCTCCCAACTTTATGTCCATACGTTCAGTTAAATATTAAAAGACTCGGTGCAAGTCAGTCAACATTCAGTTAAAAATTAATAATGAAAGGAAGGGCACATATCTTTGTGCATGCTAGGTGTTTTGGCTTGTTATTAATATGCTAGGCATATGGCAAGTTCATTACAGTTGATTTACATTGTTGTTTTGGATATCTCTTCTCTGTTGCTGAGGTGACATCTCTTATCAAGCAATCTGCTTATGTGTTGTAAACCATTCTCTGCAAAACTATCTATCATACTCAAAGAATTGTTGGGTTTTTCATCCTACGTGTTTGGAGGGTTTTCCCAGGGTATATCTTGTCTCTTGTGGTTGAATCATTTATGTGGTTGATTTGTCTATTGAGATTCACATATGTAGTGATTGATTAATAAATTTTTTAAAGTTCACGCATCTCCATATAGTCTCAAAACATTAATAATTCTAGTAATTGTCCTTCCATATTTGCAAGCTTGAAGGTATTGGAAGGAAGACCTATAACTTCTTCAATCACAAATGGTCCTAGCCACATACTATCAAATTTTTTGTGCATCCCAAGGTCTTTGTGCATTTTGTCCCACATTAGCACCTAATCTCCTTTAAGAAATTCCCTATATTTGGATTTCTTATCGAAGGAGACTTTCATCTTCTCTTGATATATCTTGGAACCTCGATATACATTGCACCTATATTCTTGTAGTTGAATTAGTTGATTAACTTTTCTTTTGACCTAGTCAGGATCAGTTATCAAATATTGCAATAATTTCATGGTCGGTAGTTCAAATTGTATGGGAAGAATTGCTTCTACGCCATAGACTAGTTGGAAAGGTACCTTTCCTGTAGCTCTTTTTGTAGATATTTAGTCGGCCACAAAAATATCTCAATTGAGTATCCCATGATTTATTGTTCTCAGAAAGAGTCCTTTTTATAATCGCAATGATATTTTTGTTGGAAGACTCATCTTGACCATTTCCTTGAGGATAATAGTTAGAGGAATGACTAGGGATGATATTAAATTCATGACAAAAGGAAGTCATTCTAATGGAGCTAAAGGATTTGGCATTATTAGTCACTATCTTGTTAGGGAAGCCAAACATAGATAAGCTATTTTTCTCAAGGAAATTGATCACTACAAGGTCATGAGATTGCTTATTTGGTATGGCTTCTACCCATTTGGTAAAGTAATATGTAGAAGTCAGGATCCATCGATGCATGATTACAAGATGGAGGATGAATTTCCCCAATGAAATCAATGCCCCATTGTTCTAAAGGTGCTTCAACTTGAACATGATTAAGAGATAAGGTTGGTAGCTTTTCCTTAGTATCCAAACATTAGGCTAATAGTAGGCCAATAGTATCCAAACATTAGAATTTTGTGAGTTGTTCCTCTAGCAGCAAAATGTCCTCCATAGATTCCTTGATGCATCTCTTTCACTAGCATTTCAATCTCATTTTCCAGTAGGCATTTAAGCCAGAGGCATTCATTATATGTCCTATGCAAATCTCTTTTGATGGTACAATACCTTACTACTTTGAGTTTTAGGGATCTTTTTTGTTATTTACCCATCCTCGGAGGGAAAGATCCTGTGGCTAATAAGTAGATAATATCATGGTACTAGTTGGAGTTATAATAGTGTTCATGAACATAATCATTTACTTCCTTTTTTTAGTTCTCTTCTTGGCATGCACATACCATGTTCACTACAATTGCATGTAGATTTTCCTCTACCATCAACTTAGTCAATCCTTGTCCTTTCACCAAATTTGTAGGTTTCATAACCAAACATAACTCTTGAATCTTGGTCATCCATTTACCCCATCTCCCATTTTCTTGAAGTTGACATAAAATCTGCTTAACATTAGCATGTGGTGCAAATGCAATTATTTGTGATTGTAATGCATATTCCCTGAAATCGTTAAGGGCCTTGACTAATGCATATGATTCTTTCCCCCTAATGTTGTATTTGAGTTCACCATCTTTGAGGACTTTACTAATGAATGTGATTGGTTGTTCAAACTACTCATCATTCTTTTGCAATAGGACTGTAGCTATAGTCTGGTATGAAGCGAATGAGAAAATCATGAAATCTTACTAAAAAATAGGGCTAATCACTAATGGAGCTTCCCCAAGTGCTTTTTAAATGGTCAAAAGCTTCTCTTGACCCATTATCCCTTGTGACCTCTAAA
>LPNX010129807.1:0-27040 GCA_001517045.1 Pseudotsuga menziesii | reverse complement strand
TCCTTTATTGGCATTTGAGTCATATATTTAGTTACTTCAACAAAATTTGGTATAAATCTTCTCAAGAAATTTATTTTTCCAATCAATGACTACAGGACCTTATTGTGTCTAGGAAGAGGGATGGTATTAATAGCTTTCCACTATGTCAGGATCAATCTTTACTCCCCATGTTGACACTATAGGACCTAGAAATTTACCTTCTTGTATCCCAAAGAATGATTTATTTGGGTTAAGGGATATGCCAGATTCCCTACATCTTTAAAAGACTTCTTTCAAATTTTGGATATGGTCTTTAGATTTCTTTGTGTATATAGTTAATTCATCCAAGTAAATAACAATGAACCTATATTTTATATTTCCAAAGGAAAAATCCATGGCCCTCTAAAATGTATCCTCTGCATTGATTAATCCAAAAGGCATTCTTTGAGAGGAAAAGGTCCCCTAGAGGGTGGTGAATGTGGTCTTGTAAAAAACCATCTAGCATAAACATTTTCTTTGATCCTAACAATTTTTGTAACATTTGGTCCATCTTAGTAAAAGGATAATTATCTTTCAAAGAAGCTCTATTCATATTTCTAAAATCTATACAAACCATTATCTCTCCGTTCTTTTTCCTTATTGGCACTATGTTTTCCACCCATTCCGAATATCTGACTGGAATGATGATCTTTGCTTGGAGCAACTTTCTTATCTCTTTTTCAATCAATAGATGCAACATAGGATTCACTTGGATTTTCTTTTCCTTGAAAGGCCTAGCATCTTCTCTCAATGGGATTTGACATTGAAAAATATCAAGACTGTAAGTCTTGATATCTTCATACTCCCATGCAAACACATATTCAAACTACTTGAATAGTTCTATATATTGATCTATTTCTTTCCTTATTAAACCCTCAGATATTTTAACAATTTTGGAATGTGCTTCATCTTTTAAATTATAATCATCCACCTCAATTGTATCTGGTTTGATTGTTTGTTTGGATGGAACTTCATTAGAACCAAACAACATTCCTAAAAGCACCAATCCCTCTGGTATGTAATTGGTCTTGAGTTGTATGACCCTTTGGGCCTCCTATCATTTCTAGAGAATCTCCCTACTCAACCTCTTCTACATCAACATTTTCTTCGTCCTATCCGTCCAAATAAATATGCATTTATGCGTATTCCTCAACTAGATTTATGATTTTTTTAATTTGTTCATCATCTTTGAATACTTTCCATTGCTTAATTTTGTCAAGAATTGTAGCTCTATACATTTATTTGAAAATATAAGACAAATGACCAATGTCAAGAGGTATGAAATCCACTATTCATCTAGCCAAATTATCTTCCCAGAGATTCACATCTCTTGGTATGGTTGTGATATTAATAGCCCCAAAGAAATTATCGAACAAATCCCAAACTCCATGCTTGTATTGTCTCATTCTGTGATGCTTTGATTGACAATTTATTATTGTTTGGTTGACTGTTAAATCTGAATATCCAAATGATTTTAGGTGTGCGGCGCCCATCTTTAGTGCTTCATATTCTGCTACATTGTTGGTACAGTCAAAAAAAATCTTGAAAGCACAAGGAAATTCTTTACCAGGTGGAGATTTGAGAAACACCCCTGCTCCATTTCCAATATTATTACAGGCCCCATCAAAGAAAAATTCCCAAATATTCATGGTATATAAAGGTGTCTCTTCAGCATCCATCAGTAGTTCAGCTTGATTTTTAGAATGGATTTGGTGGTTGAGGAGGAAGGTTCCCAGCTAGTCATAAGTATAGGTAATAAAATTGCTGGGATTTTTTGGATCACTGATGACATTGGTCATTTTGGGTTCTCTATACAATCAGAGAAATTTCTCACCCAAGTTTTGATATAATGCTTCTTACCCTTTTTGGAATCCACATATACCTCATACTCCCCCTCCATCTCACTTGCCTCCCCACTAGAAGTTGATTCCACTACAACAATTCCCCTAGAAACCCTAACCACCACTACTAAGGAGGATGAGAAGCTTCCATATGCTCCCATCTTCCTCTCTCCTGGAGCTATTGGATATGAATTCTTAGAGTTAATGGATCTTCTAATTCTTCTCTTTTAGGTATAGGAAAGTAAAAAAAAAACTTTTAAATATATGAGAAATTATTTTTGTTTATATTAATAAAATATGAAAAATAGAAATACATTTCAATTATTTTGATTGAAAGTATGAAACTTTATGTTGTTAAGATTGAAAAAAGTGAGGGGTGGTAGGAATGTGTGGTTGCAAAGAGGGGTGGGGCAGGGTCAAGGTGGGGCCGGTGTGGGGGAAGGTACCATCAAACAATCAAGTAGAAGCTCTAGAAATGTTCCAATGGCTAAGCTTCATTGATATAAGGAAATTCCTACACCTAATGGTCATAGGGGATTCTTCTCGAATAATTTGATGTATGATCAATTGCACAACCCTAGTGGATGGAAACCTAGATCGATTGATTGTCACAGGGGCTTCACCTTGTTAACCAATATCTTATCATATTAATTCATAAATGGGTTTTTTTAATTGTAAAAAATAAGGACACTATATTGTAGGTATTTGGGGGTGAATGTAGGGTATGGTGGATTTATAGGTATTGAGGGGTTATATAGTAAAAATAGGGAGTATTTAGTAAATAAATGGTTTTTTAATTGGGAATATGTATTCGGAGGGGTTCTTAACAAAAGAAATTTTATAGGTATTTATCAATATCTAATGAAATTAGAGATATTCTTTAGTATTCCACAAATGTATATGCTACGTCATAGTTTCATTGCGTGAAGACCTTGTGTTGATTGTAAGAATTAGAGAGAAGGCCAAAATATTTGTATTAATTGAATGTTTCTAGGTGCTCAAACCACAAAATCAACAAGCATATAATAGGGTTAATGAAAAAACAAGGTTGGACAAAGGGAAACTATGACACAACGATGAGATTTAAATATACTTAATCCCATAGTTAGATTATATTAAACAATCCATAGTGATGACAAATAGTAACCAGGAATCAAGGGTGGCATGCAATGCTAAGTTTTACCAAGCATTTATGAGCACATGTGTGAAGCTAATAGTCTCGATTTCTAAAGGACACTTGCACATACACAATGTGAGGGGGGTGATATCTCATATGTACCTTCGAGTAAATATGTTGAATTAGGTGATATTTTATATTTGAATCAAGGGAATTACAATGGTAAATCACCTTATCTAGGAGGATTATAGAGGTAGGAAGCTTGGCTTGGTTTTCTTTGGTCTTTTGGGTATTCTTTGCATGTGGAAGTTACAGAGAAATGACATGAAACCTCAAAATTGGGGGTCATCTCCTTTGACATATTGGATTTTGTGCTCATTATGGCGTAATGGACATTAGGATATCTCTAAGAAGGTGTGAGGGATACATAGTAGAAAACATGATTTCCCACATGGAGCTATCGGAAATTTTGAATTAGTAAACGATATTAATTCAAAAGGTAGAGGAAGAATGCACCTGATTAAGACAATTGGTGATAGAGTTAGCAACAAATACACAATCTAAAAATTCTTTGAGAACATCAGATAGCTCAATGTTGGAACGACAAAAAAAGGATTTCAATAAAGTCAACAAGGAAATGAAGATGTGGAGATGGAACTGGCAAAGACAAAAGCGAATCATCAACCGGACAATTAGATAGATGCCCACAATGGGCATGCTTTTAAGTAATCTTAGGATTCCCAATGTATTGTAAGTCTATTTTCTATTCTAGGACAATTTATAATTCCATACACTTATAAGTATCGATGTAACTACACGAGAAAGAGTAGCATAGTAGCTACTATAGTTAACCTAATTATGTTTTGGAGATGTTCAAAGTTGATAGAAATGACAAAACATCTTTTTTTATTACTAAGATGGATAGTTAAACTACAACACCATTTTAACACACAATTATCTATTTTAGTAAAAAAACTTGAAAAAGGTGAAAGAACAAATTTATATTACTTTTACATTTATTACTATCATATATTTTTATATTAACGAAGAAACATCTTCCCTTACGCATCAATACAAGGGTATTTTACATTCTTCAAAGTTTGAACCTGGTTATTTATTTATATGGTTGTGTCTTTTCCAAACCATTAAACATATTTTACCTATAATAGACGAGCATAGTTTTATTGCATCCAGAGAAATGCCATGAATTCTACAATGCAATATTGTAACAATCATCACATGCTAGTAACGTTGACATCAACATATGTCATGTCAATCTAATATGTTATATAAAAATCTAAAAATGCTAGTACTAAATGTAATATGAGCTAAGTAATAATCATTCACAATTATTTACATACATGCACACATAATGAAAAATATTGAATATATCAATTATGAAATCGAAATATACATATGGTCTCCTTAGTGGGCATAACAAATATTATCCTTATATTATATCTGGAGAGTCTCTTTTTCTATCCTATTATTATTTGTTAAAATCATCATTAATCCCTTAGGGAGGCCATTCAAAATCATTCCTTTTAGCCTACAAACTTTGAATAAATGTAAAACGTGACAAATTTTTTGATTATGACATTTAAAACATCTACTAACTCCTAAATTAACAAGAGCCACAAGGTGGCAATGTCACCGCAATTACTAATAGTTATTGCTATAACACCAATACTATAAGAAAAGCAACTAGTTTATTTGACCATCTACAAAAATTTTAACATGCCACTCTTATAGATTATGTAATCTAGACATACCTTGATTATATAAATGTATGGATTATGTAATCTAAACATACCTTGATTTTAGATTTTAAATAAATGAGGTTGATTTTATATAAGTGTAATGTAGTGACATATTTCCATGTAAAAATAAAAATATAAAGTATTTTCATAACTTTGTTTCCATAAAAATATATTTAAACATATTATTAGTGACCTCATTATATATGTATTAAGTATAATTATAACAAAAAAAACAAAAATTAATGAAAGGCACATCTTGTAAATAGACATCTAAAAAACATGTGGGTGGAGTTTCAATATATTAAACATTATTTTTAATTTTTTCGAATTCTAGGTAAATATTCCTAGACCATAATAAAAATAGAGACAATATACTTTTTTGTTGGTAGTGTGAAATGTTGTGGGGTCAACCCACTTGTAGAATTCTGTTGAGATATTATAATACATAATTATGGAAAAGAAAGAATAAATTACATGATCACATATCATGCATGAAATTTATAGAAATAAGGTCAACTTGCAATCACCACTATATCATCTAATAACTAAACCAAAGTATAACAAACAAGCATTGGGATGACAACAAAAGTTAATATAAAATTCACCAGAATCAAACAGTGAGCCATAGCCAGCGATCCATTGGAAGTGCATGACAAGATCACACGATTTCCAATATACGACGATGGGTCTTCCCCCGGAACAAAACTCCAATTCCTTAGAAATGCAACTTTCTTTTTCAATTTTCTGATTTATTCCTAAATTTTTATGTCGTCTCCCCTCTTCATCTGCGAGTCATTCTCTATTGGTTACAATCACAAAATAGGGGGGAAATATATTTTCGAAGAATTGCGAAGTATTGTAGTTGCACCTAGATGTTGACAGAGTTATCATCTGACCAAAGCATAGAGGTTAAGTTTAAGAAGTAAATTGGACCCATTATGATCTGCATACATTGAAGTATGCTCCCATATTCTCCCTCATTTATTTGACAAAATAAAGCAAACCCAAGTCATTAGAATTACAAGGTTTATTCAACAGAGGCATAAAGCTTAATAAGATAACTTAACATTACAAAATAAAAAACACACATTTGGTGTATAGACTTGTAAGCTTCCTTTTATATAAAGAACCCTTCATTTGTGAGGGATAATTACAAGAGAAGTAGAAGTGGAAAAAATAAAAACACCTTGAACTTTAAAATGACTAAATATATTAAGAATTCCCATAATAATCTAACTATTCCCTAAATATTTTTCTCTCTCTAAAATATATCTCTTTTTATTTGGCCTTCTATGATATAAATCAAGTTTATGGTATAAATCAAGTCTAAATAATTTAAATTTAATTTAAGTGGACATGTTATTTTTAATAATATTTTATTATTTTTTATAAATGACACTTGTCAACTCTACCATGAGCACGGAAGGAGCTACACACCTCTGCCCTACTGGACTCTAGAATGCACCTCTTGGGTGAGATTTACAATCATTTGTTAATTCATCCAAATATAACATCAATCTCTATTTTGACTGCTTTTTAGTTTATTCAATTAGTGCAAATATTTCATAACTGTTTTGTGGAAACAATACGAAATAGGAATATAGAAGGAGGTAATACATAGAGTTATATGTTGAATGTAAGTAAACTTTTTACATATTTGAATGGGATTATTTAGGCTGATTTATTAATAATATATGTTTTTTTAAGAGGTTATATGTTCATATATGTATACTTTTTTAGACTTTAGTAATTAAATTTAGTAAAAAAATATTTTGTTTAAAAAAAAGAGATTTCATGTATCAAATTGGTGTTTAGTTTAACTATAAATTTAAAAACAGATGATGATGATGATTATTATTATTATTATTAAATAATGTTTTTAACATAAAATTTCAATTTAAAAATTATTAAATTCTTTTATTTTAAATGATAAAGAAATAAAATATATTATAATAAAATATTAACTTAAATTTATGTTAATTCCAAATCTAAACAAATGTAAATCTTGTTTCTAGGTTTTCCAATCCAAAATGTAGATGTAAACTCCATCTATACTCATAATAAATCCAAAATATAAATAGATATAAACTCCTATATTTTCAAATATAAAATAAAATCAAAACACATATTCTATATGATTTTGGTATTACTTCTCACTTTAATGAATTTAATTAAAATTCCACATAGATGAACTTACATTGTATTTAACCACAAAGTGAATTGTTTCTTCACTTCAATGAATTTATTAAAAATTCCATATAGATGAACTTAAAAGTTATTAAAAACAAATTGAATTGGTCTCAATTTTTAATGTTTACCTTAAGATTGAAGTGACACTAAAGTTTGGATTGTAAAATACAAACACCTTTAAATGGTAAAAAAACAAACATGTAACTTAACAGTATTTTCCAAGTGTTTAATAAATCATTCATAATTGATCTTAGTCTAAATATTAATATATAGTGCATTGGATGATCCGTCATGAAAGCTATAGCTACTCTCAATTTATTTAGTGATTTTGTATGCAAAAAACTTCACTTGGTATTTGCTTCGATATACTTCCACAGCAGTTGCATGTCCAAGAAGAATGTTATGTGCCACTGTGTACAATTCACTTGCAGCTGGATTCTGCAAACTACAACCGCCAGGTGCAAATGTTCTTTGATCATATCCACTCTTAAATGTTATCCACAGAAATTTAGTTAAATGTTATCCACGGTCTAACCGTATCACCAAATCGTCATAGTCATAGTGTAATTTTTCTAGCAAAGAACCTTGCTTATCATGCTAAAACAAATCATATTGATGTCCAGTACCATCTGTGTGACATATGATTGAAGACAAGAAGGTGGTGGTGTTGGAAATGTTTGAACCTTTAAATAATGTTGTAGACTCATTCGTGAAGCATGTCAATATTGAGAATCTCTCTTGATGTAGAAATTCTATGGGAATTTTTTCCCTAAACTTGTGACCCTATTAGTACGTGGCCCTCTATTATATTTGTTATTTCAGTTGTCCAATTCAATTAAAAGGCTTGTCAATGCGATTCAACCAATAACCATTTTGATGATCACTAATCTTAGCCTCATATGCCTTGCAAAAAATAGACAAGTGCTAGACACTGACTCCTACCCGACTTGAATACAAAGTAAAGAATAATATGCAAAGTGATTATTAACTATGTCAGAATCATCAAGAAGTGAAAAATATTATGCCCAATCTTATGTTGTGGTCAATACCAAGTATTATTACAATATATTGTATTGTAAACCTAGTGTTATACGATGCATTCTACTAATGGTTGGGTACAAGTATATTTTGTAGAGATACGCCTATACCTTGAAGAATTCAGCCAGTATTAACTCAAGGAAGTTCCCAAGCCAACTAGGGGAATGTGATACGCCAGTCCTTCCAAAGGTACTCACCATTCAATACCTTAGTACTACAATATATTATATGATAGATCTAGTGTTACATAGTGCATTGTACTAATCATTGGGTACAAGTATGTTTTGTAAAAAGACACCTATAGTAGGGTTATGAATTTTATCTAGCATGTTTTGGATGGGAGCATTGTTGATAACAACTAAAGTCCCTATCACCCATAAAATTTAAAAAGTTTAAATTGAAGGGTTTTCAAAATTATCCATAAGCATTTTAATAGATAAGCATACAATGTATCCCACACACATGTATACCGAGTGCGATAGAGTGTATTGTTAAGGCACTCTTTGTGATGTCACATGTTCAAATATCGACTTACTCGTGCCCCATGCTTGTGCACTATGTGGGTTCCCCTAGTGCTATAGTCGTAGTGGACAAGGATTGACCCTATGTCACATAATTATGAGCTCTACCCCACTTGTCAATTCCTATAGTAAAAGAAAAATGGTAGAATATATATTGTTTTATTCAAGAATAAGATTGGTAAATGATAAGAAACTTCTATGATGGATATCACCTTTAGCTATACTAAAATATTAGCTAAGTGTACATAGAGTAACGCCTATATGGGGAAATGTTGTCACTTATGTAACCTATGTAACAAAAAATTAAAAAGTAAATAAAGTTATTAGACAATATATGTTTATTCAATTGCAAATTTCACACATACTAAAAAAATTGAAACTATCTTAAATCCATTTCTAACTTAAATCTATCAAACAAATAAGAATTATTTATTTTGAGGAGTAAATTTTTTTTATCTTAAATATTTTACATATTAATAAAAAATAAAAAATAAACTTACTCCTCCAAATATTTTATACTTGAGTTTTTTTAAAATAGATTTATGTTTATAAATAAACTTATAGTGTTATACATATATAACACATAGCGTACCTGGTACTATGTACCTTGTTGATTGATAAAAAGTTGAAAGATATTTAGAAGTCAGTTTATGTCAAGGGCAATCATTCCAAAGTTGTTTGTTCCAACGAAAAAAAGTGGAGGGCCCATTCGATGGTTCTGTATCACTAATTCAGAGTCGAAATCCTTGTCACAGAAGTGGACTGCGTGTTTATCTCATCTCCTGGTAACAGCGATGAGATAATATTACACAGTGTTTGATGCGATAGATGTTAGAATGGAAAGTATTCCAACACTTCCTCGAAAGTATTCAAAGATCTCAAGATTTAAGTTTAGTTTACTGTGATTCTGTATAAAGATGTCGATTTAAGTATAACAAAATAAATTTAATTGATTTTCTAAAACAAATTACAAAAAACTAAGATAATATATAACTATCTATCAACCTAATTAGCTTGAAAAATATTTTTCATTTTTAAAATAATCATCATACTAAAAATTTATATATTTCCAAACTACATAAAAATATGTTTTGATATTTTAATCAATAATGGAATATATATTACATAACTATCCACATTAGAAAATGGATTAATCAATACGTAGCAAGTAGATGTAATTGCTAAAAATAATGATAACAACCAAGGCGTTATGGAAATCTCAACACCCATTATTGATTGTAAATGGTAACTGGCACAGCTACTCATGTAGCCTTTCTCTTTCTCGAACATTTTGAAGCTGCAAATAAACCACCATAACCATTACCTACCAATTTTTTTTTGAAAGAGCAAATAAACCACATTAACTAACTATTGCCTTCCAAAAGCTGGAGAAGTGACCAGATATGAAAGATCAAACAAATAAAAGGCGAAAGAGCAAATAAACCACATTAACTAACTATTGCCTTCCAAAAGCTGGAGAAGTGACCAGATATGAAAGATCAAACAAATAAAAGGTAATCTTCCAAATTGCCTTAGAAAAAAATTAGAAAAGAATGATATATTTGAAGTTCTACTTTAACCTACCAAAACCATGTGCAGTAAAGCTTTTAATGATCCTTAGCCGTTTGGCTCTATGAAGAAACATTCTGCAAAATATATTAAAGTATTAGTAAATCATAAAATCGTACGTATTTTTTGAGGTTGTTGTTTTAGGTTTAAAAAATGACTTTATGATTTCCTTTGACTGGAATTCAAATCAAGATGAAGTATGGTATTTCTAGTATTTATTAAGATCAGAACTTACTCCTATGGAACATCCAAGACCAGATCGCAGTCTCCTTTACTATCTTGAAAAGCTAGTACAAAATCTGAAAATCATACTCATACTGGGTAAACACGTGATCTTATTAAGTGAATGGAAGCTATAAACAAAATTAAATCATATAGGTACTCACTCTAGCTGGTTGGTTGAATGGAAGCTATAAACAAAATTAAATCATAAAGGTACTCACTTTGGCTGGTTGGTTGAAACATTTTCTCCAAATCCAAAGCAAGAGACTCATAAGATTGATAAGCATTCAAGTCAACCTTTCTACCGATGCCCATGCCATCCATATTCACCTTGATATAAAATGAATTCTTCTGGCCCTACACAACGCTATCCCTTTCTTGGTTTTCTCTTGAAGGCTTGGGAAGCGAGCCGAAAGAGTTTTCTTGGTATGTCCCAATTGTAGGGCAAATTTTTGCTTCACCGCTGTCAAGATAATCCCAGAAATAATTAAGTTCTCAAATCAAAATAATTAAGAGTTAGACTAACCTCTAATCAATTAAGACTCAAATCAAAATAATTAAGACTCAAATTAAAACAATGGGATAGAGAGATAATTCACTCAATCAAGCCTGGCCTACTTCAAAATGGCAGTAGCATAAGATGTGAAAAACTGGTTAAAAGTAAAATGAAGATATCATAAACCAGGAAGATATAAAAAAACTAAAAACAAATAAGTTTTCTTAAATTTATCAGAAGTGTTTTTTATTAACTTCTTTCTACAATTCAGTACGAGGGAAAAGTATAATTTAGTGTCCAATTTCAAAGTGACATTTAAATTTAAAAAAAATATTATTAAATTTATCAGAAGTGCTTTTTATTAACTTTTTTTTATGCAATTGAGTATGAGGGAAAAGTATAATTCAATGTCCAATTTCAAAGAGACATTTAAATTTTAAAAAAAAATATTAAATGAATTAAAAAATTTAGGTATCTAACCTTAACCTAAAATTAAAAAGCACACACACACACACATATATGTTAAAACTAAAAAAAGTTAATAAAACTTAAATACTTTTTCTCTCCAAGGTAAGAGCTTAGTCATCATTAAACCAAGGACTTTAAACCAAGGACTTATATATGATAGGATTTCAAATTTTACTACATCTCACTATTAAAAATTTATTAAAAAATAATTAAATAATATTAATAGATGAAAAAATCTCTTAGTCTATTTGATGTAGCTTAGGTGATTGGCAAAAATAAATATTGCATAAAATAAAGTATTGATAACTATTAGTTTTAAATAAAATATCATTTTTGAAAGGTATCTAAAATACAGTATTGATAACTACCAATTTCAAGCAGCTTGAACGCACAGGCTGCTACTTTGATGGAACAAATGCTTTTAATGAAAAACTACCCCTATAAGTATGGAATTGCAAAAATTGAGAACACAAACAAAGAGAAGAGATTCACATACGTCAATATCAATCACAGACCTGAAATTAAATGGTAATTAAAAGTTTGTTCAATAGTAATAATTGAAATAGAAAGTCTGTTCATTGGTTAACTAATCAAAATTCCCAAACAAAAGAAGAACAAAGTCTCCACATCAATTTATAATTTACAGACCATTTACTCACAGGAGGCAAAATGAAGGCCAGAGAAGAAAGTACTAACCTGGGCGTATTCATTCGTATAGCGAGCTTCTCATATTCATTGTTTATTGTTTATGTCCAACGAAGAAATCCACTCCATTTCTGCTAGAAAAGCTGCCATTTCACAGGTAAAGAATCCAATTATAAAACTAAGAAGCAACGTCTACTATTCGTTTTATGTAGCACTCAGTCAGGGAATACCGGAACAGGTTGGCAGAGTTTCTAGATGCGCGAGTTAGCGCCACGAATTAGAAATACTGAATCTATCTATGGGACATAGAAACAAGGCATATAAGTTGGGGCTTACCAAAAAGGCACATAAATCCACTCTAACAAGTTTATGGTTTACATCATCCAACAATATTATTTCCAGCTGATATGTACTACAAAATATGATGATCTACATAACCAAAAAGCAGTCAGGCTTACACCAAAGAGTTAAGATCTGAATAATTACTCTTAACTAAATGTACTACAAAATATAATGATCTACATAACCAAAAAGCAGTCAGGCTTACACCAAAGAGTTAAGAACGGAATAATTTCTCTTAACTAAGACCATCAAAGCAACACCACTAATAACCTAAATTAATTTCTTTAATAAAATAAGAATACAACTGGAGTTAGTGTAATCCATTGGTTTAACTCGTTCTGCACAAGAAGCACACTTGCAACCATCCCTGAGAGCCTCGCGGAGCATGAATGAATGAATGCAAAAGAATTTGTCAAATACCCATGCAATACAGCCAGCTCCCGACATTTTAGTTTAAAAATTAAAATAAACCTAACCCTAAACATATTTTATAAGCTATGCATCAGAGTAACCCTAAAGCCTCAAATTCGAACCACCAGAGACAAAAAAAAACATCTAAAAGATATGGTTCCATCATTATTAGAGTTTAACTCATTCTGCATAAGAAGCACACTTGCAACCAACAATAAGGAGTTCATTGCCACATCGGCAAGAATTATGGTGCGGAGCACCGAATAGTTAACACTACACAACATACTCAAGAGGAAAATAAATGGATGAAAACAAGAGCATCAATATTACAGTGGCAACAAATGGAGATGATAATGTATGAAAACCACCCTCGCCATCAATATCGAAGATTTATTTCGAGCCCTTGTGTTCTCTGAGAGCTTGGCCGAGTAATGAAAAAAAATAAAAATAAAACGAACAACCATGCAACTTCCACGCTTTCAACATGCAGTTTGCCACGCTCTTAGTATGCGGCTTGTCATGCCTGCATCGATTGCAACAAATTAGTGTACAGGAAGCTCCGCATCCCAACATCAAAGTTAAACTGTCAATCAAAGCTTTCAATCTTCGTTCTAATAGTCCTTAATCAACTATTTCTTCATCATAACTATTTATTCATCATATTGTATACCGATCGAGGCCTGGTGTAAAAAAGAACCCGCACCTAACTAACCAATACTTGTGTCCCCTAGCTGATACCTGTCCGAGCAACCAGTACAACGCGGTTAGGTAAAAGACTCAATAAAGATATGATACTATCTTTGTTTTAGTATATGATATGGAGGATCATGCTGATAGATAATAGGATCACTTAATCAATACAAGATCTGAGATCTATTTTCGTCTCGTCTTTGTATATGGAGGATCGAGGGACAAATAGGCTCTGTCATGGAAACCTGCAAACTTTAAGCTTGGTATTCTTAATTATTATCAGGTATCCTTAATTGTTATCATTGCCAGCCTGTGATCAAAACCATGGTTGATAGATTTAATTTTTGGGAACTGGCTCATCGTGAAAACCTGGAATATTAATTGTATTAATTATCATTCGTGCCTCTGCACTGTCCATCATGAAAACCTGGAATATTAATTGTCATCTGTGCCTTTGCACTGTTTACAAGGAGCCAAAAGTAGAAAAGGTTGGGATAATTACACAATTGCTGATATCATCCTCGCTGTCGGGTCTTGGGGCACTGAAACCAAGAGCAACGTCATCTTCCCACACCAATATTAATCTAAAAAAATAGACAATAAATAATAATAATAATAATTAAATGTCTTAAATATTGCCAAACCTTAGTCTAAATTCCATTACATCTAATAAAAACTATTACAAACTTTAGAAGATTGAAAAAAAATTCCCATATCTAAATGAATTAATACTCATGACTAATTCATATATATCACCTGTGGTGACATAATAAAGAGATATTTTTAAGATTGATGCTTAAGGTCCTTAGCTTCTAGATTAATAAAGAGATATTTATGAGATTGATGTTTAAGATCCTTCTCTAAAAAACTTCTCACATATGATCCCCTCTTGCATCAATAAGAATTCCTTAGATAACTGATTAGTTTTTTATCAAAAGAAATTAATACATAAGTAAAAAAAGGATTATCAAAGTAGGGCTAACAATATGTTTTTAATTTTACATTTTCCATTTTCCAATCAACCATCGTCTTTTAATGAATCAGCATCTTTTAATGATGCATTAGAATCTTAAACCATTACTTGAATCTCAAAGCATGGCAAGGAGTAGATGATTTATATAAAAATGACAATATAAATAATTGATAAGTTTTTTTATTAAATTCTTTTAACATTTGAGTAAATTTTTTTAATCAAAGCTATTAGTCATAATTGGCCGAATCAACCAACATCTTTTAATGATGCATGGGAATCGTAATTCATTAAATATAAAACCATTGCAAGATGTGAATGTTGGTTTTTACATTTAAGGGTAGCGTTTTAAACATCTTTGAATCCCATCTTCATCGTCAAACATCTTCATCTAATATAATTTTAATGTTTAGGTTTTTAATTCAAAATTTTAATTTTATTATTAAATATTTTTATTATTTTTTATTTAAAATATAATATAAATATATATAATTGAATTTTAATAATAAAAAATTACTAAACTTTTTTTAATTTAAAAAAACATTATAATTACATTTTAGCATTAATGTATAAAAAATAATTCTTTGGTTACAAAAATAAAGCTAAAAGTCATTTTACAATTCATAATAAAACTTAATATTAAAAACTCCAAAGTGATAACATTGAAAGTATAAATCATAACAATTGTGACTTAGTCTAATAAAATTCTTACAACCCGACCATCAATTATGTTAGTATCCCAATTAAAATTTAATATTAAAAACTCTAAAATGAAAACATTCCAATTGTAAAACATAACACTTGTGACTTAGTCTATTAAAGAAAATTCTTACAACCGAGACCATCAATTATGTTAGTATCACAGTCATAAGACCTTCGGATTTTCGCTTCAAGAAGACATTTAAAAAAAAATTCAGGCTTGGTGGCTCGGCTCTGTTTCTCGCCCAGCTTGGGCTCTGTCTGCAGGATTTGGCATGAAGAGTGGTTCTCAGGATCGTGGATGCGTTCTTGTGGCATGGATTTGAACCTACGTTCATGGTGTTGTGATTTGACTTTGGATTGATGCGTTCTTGGATCTGTGTTTTGAACCTGCTGGCTTCGGTGGTGGTTGTTTCAGGATTGGTGTGCTCGCCCAGCTTGTTTTGTGGTTGACTTCCTAGCATTCTTGGAGCAGTCTCTCACTGAACCAGTTGATTTTGGAGGAGGAGATAATATGGGTTTTCTTTGAGTTTTCTTGAGAGTTTATTGAATTAGTTTCTGTATTCCTCTGCAGGTCTACAACTCTGTGAGATTCTGCCATGGATGTTGGAGGGGGTTCCTCCCCTCCCCTTGAACTCACTGCTTTCAAGAGACTGGTTGCAGCAAGTGGCAATAGGAATCCCTCTCAGAACCAGTAGTCATTTGTCAAGAAACTAGCCAATATTCCCTCGGTGGATCTTCCTGCGGAACAACCATGTCATACAGCCATGAATATTGCATATCGAGGTCTTATTGGCCAGTTTACTGGTCTTTGGCCATCTCCAAAGGCTATTGATGGGTGGGTTCAAAGAAATTGGAAACCCCTTATCTCAGAAGGAATTCACAGCAATCTGATAGGCAAAGGATACTATGTTTTTCTTTTTGAAAATTCAGAAGACAGATTTAATTTTTCGAAACAAACCATATTTCATGGGTCCTCAAGGGATTTACCTGAATAAGTGGACTCAGGACTTTAATCCAAATCAAGATGTCCCTTCTGTTGTTCTTGTATGGTTTAGGCTGCTGCATCTTCCTCTTCATTATTGGAATTCGGAGTTTCTTGAAGCTATAGGAAACACTTTGGGGAAGTACATTGATAGGGCTGAAAAAAGAGAACAATATACTTCTTCCCGAATACATGTTGAAGTGGATCTAGAGGTAGGGATTCTTGAAGCGATTAAGTTGATAGTGGCAGATTGGTCTCATGTGCAAGAGCTTGATTATGAGCAATTGCCTTTTAAGTGCAGACATTGTCATGGCTATGGGCACTTTTCCAGATCATGCAGGAAGAAAACTGAGGAAGAAGTTGTCAAAGAGAAGGGAGAACAATGGACACAAGTTCAAAAAAATAGTACAACAAAGCAAGGCAATATTTCAAAAGGAAAAAGAACAAAAATGGGGTCAGGGAGTAATCCCATTGGACAAAAACAGAAGGAAAATGAAGCAACATTGAAGGAAATAACAACACAAACAACTTCGAAGTTCTGAGTATTCCTAAAGAGCAGGTGCCTTCAATTCTTGAAGAGGGAGAAGTTACTCAATCTCAAGATCATATTCGAGAAGAAAATAAAGAATTAGTTGAGTCAAATCAAGGTTCCGTTGCTAATGGACACTCTCCCGCATATGCAGAAAAGGAAAAAAAAGAAACACATGGATAATTCGGGTTCATCTAATGAAGAATCTCTTGAGAGGTACTGAAAAAAAAGACACAAATCTCTTAAGAAAGTCTGGGAGGAAGAAGCAGAACGACATAAGATGTAAGGAATTCAAGCTACAATCGAGATGTCAATTGTCAAGAATACCATGGCTAGACCTTCAAAAGGAGGCCCTCTTCCTTTTGTCAATAATAAATAATGAACATAATCTCTTGGAATTGCAGAGGGCTTGGAAATTCGTCAAAAGTGGAAACTATTAAAGATCTCTAAGAATGGCTTCTCCTTATGTTCTTCTACTCCAAGAGACAAAAATTGATGAGGATATCCTCCTATCCATAAGTAACAAGAAATGGAAACCGAATGTAGGGAAGGATGTGAGTGCTAGAGGTTCTACTGGTGGAATTGCAACCTTATGGACATAGAATCTTTTCTCTTTGGTAAACTCTCATATAACGCAACATTGGATTTTCTCATAACTCTGGCACATTCCTAGTAAGACTTCACTTGCTCTTTTTAATCTTTGTGTACTAGTCAACTTCCAAGGAAAAAGAGAAGGCTAAAATTCTCTGACAGCCTTTCTTTCTGCTAATTATTTCTCTAACATAATCGTGGCTGGTGATTTAAACATCGCTATGGATGCAAAAGAGAAAAAAGGAGGTGTCTGTGGGAGAGATCCCATGCTGAAATTGGTGGAAAACATTATTCTATCTTGGTAACTGATTGATTTTAAACCAAAAAAGGAAGATACACATGGACTAATAACCGAATTGGGGAAGCAAACATCTCTTCCGTATTGGATCGATTTTTGGTTCAGAGTTCTCTGTTGACTGGAAAAAAAAAATCCTCCAGTATCTTAGCCAAGCTTACTTCATATCATAAGCCGATAATGTTGCAGATTGAAGATGAAGATAACCTAGGCCCCATTCCCTTTAGGTTCATTCCACTGTGGATAGATCGATATGGTTTTATGAGCATTGTAACCATGGCGTGGGATCTTCCAGTTGTTAGATCGTTGAACTACGTATGGGAGAGGAAGCTCAAAAATACCAAAGCTGCGTTAAAAAAATGGCTTAAACTCTCTCAAAAAAATCCAATCAGTGAAAGGAAAGAGGCCCTAGAAAAATTGGAGGATATCCAAATGGAAATGGAAGAATAAAAAATTACCCCTGCTTTGTTGGAAAAGAGCAAAAAGCACAATTTAACTACTTTCCAGCTTTTAGGTGATAAGAAGAATATTGGAGACTGAAGACACGTAGTACTTGGATGAAAGCTAGAGATCATAATACCTCTTTTTTCCACAAGAAGTGCAGAGCCAGAGTTTCCCAAAAACATATTTCAGAAATCTCCTCTTTGTTTGGTGAACTTTTAAAGGAATTGTTCAAATAAAACAAGTGGTTGAAGTTCATTTTCAAAATCCATTTAGGGAAGATGGCTCCTCTGATTCATATTTAACCTTTGATTTTTTGTCCAACATTCCTTGTATGGTGAGTGAGGGAGAAAATGTTGAGTTAATGAAGCCTTTTTCAGAGCAAGAAATTATTGATGTTATATGGTCTATGGAGCCAGATAAAGCCCCATGACCTGACGGTTTTTCCTTTCATTTTTTATCGAGTTTGTTGGACAGTAATAAGGAAATATTTACTATGAATGATAAAAGCATTTAAGTTAAAAGCCAAAGTGGGTGGATGCACAAATTCCACATTCCTTGCATTAATTCCTAAAGAAGTTAATCCTTCTACTTTTGATCGATTTAGACCTATTTCACTTTGTAATGCTTCTTATAAAATCTTTTCTAAACTCTTAGCTATCGGTCTCAAACCTCTGCTTGGGAAAATGATTTCTCCTCTTCAAGACGGGTTTGTAAAAGAGAGACATATTCTGGACAATGTAATTCAAGTTCAGGAAGCCATGTAGTCCAGCTTTCAAAGGAAGGAGAAGGGCATGCTAATCAAACTTGACATGGAAAATGCATTTGACAGGGTAAAGCTTGCCTTTCTTTACTCAGTTCTTCGTTCTTTTGGATTTTTCCCTGCCTTTATAAATTTGATAAAATATTGCATTGATAAACCTTGGATAGCGCCATTAGTAAATGGCATATTGGCAAATTTATTTCAAGCAATCAGAGGTCTCCGTCAGGGCTGTCCTCTCTCACCTTTTTTGTAAATTCTTATGTTTGATTCTTTAAATACAAAGTTAACGGCATGAAAAAATGATAGGATCATTCTGTGCATAACTTCAGTAGTTGGAGTTGAAGCTATTAACCATGCCCTCTTTGTAGATGATGCTTTGTTTTTGGGAGGGGCTTCATTAAAAATGGCAAGAATTTTTTCAGAAATTATGCATCAATTTTGTATTATTTCAGGGGCACTTATTAACAATCGTAAGAATGTCGTGTATGGTTGGAATGTAGATCAATCAATAGTTGCAAATATTTCACATATTTTGGGTTTTGAAGGATATGCTTCTTGGGATAATGTTAAATATTTGGGTCTTCCATTAACCTTGGGACAAAACAACCCTTCTCTCTGGATGGAAATCATTAGCAAGATAAAATCAAAGATTGCCTCGTGGGGTGGCCATTGGCTTACAAAGGCAGGGAAGCTTATAGTGATCAAGTCAATTCTCTTAGTTCTTCCTATTTACCAATCATCTCTTCTTCGAGATCCAAAAATGATTTTGGATCAGATATCCAAGATGATCAAAGACTTCCTTTGGAGAGGTGGAAAAATAAATCAGAATTGTTTCCCATCTCGTTAAATGGGAAATTGTAAAATGACTTGTTCTTGAAGGAGGATTGCAAATCAGAGATCCAAAATTGTCTAATCTAGCTATGGGAGGCAAATTGTTATGGCAACTATTCTCTAATAAAAAGCATCCAATGAGTCAAATTTTCTAGAAAAAATAACTTCATGGAGGAACTCTAAGAAATCTACAAATGGAAAATATTCCTAAAGGTTCTATTACTTGGAATTTATGCAAAAAGGGTCTCAAATTTTTTACTCAACATCTTTATCGAATTCCAGGAAATGGCAGACAGATTTTTTTCTGGGATGACAAAATAAAAGGAAACACTCCACTAAATACTAATGTGTGGTCCCTCCCCAAATTTCTAGATTGTGGACATTCGGTTTTACTTGCACAACAGAAATCGCTGCTAGAAAAAATGTTTGGACTGGCACCCATTCATTTATCGTGTAAGGAAACGTGGGGATGGGGATGCTCTGGTATATATTTTGTTGCTAACAGTTTCAACTTCTTATAGTCTTCAATGCAGGTCCAATCGTTTCCCTCCTCTGGTTCACTCAACATAGCCTTCTGGAAGTTGGTTTGGAATTCTCCTAGCATTCCAAAAGTCAATTTCTTTACTTGGACTCTTTGTGCATCAGAAATTTTTAAATGGAGAAAACTTGTTAAAGTGAGGTTTCTTGGGACCTTATAGATGTTGTTTATGTCTTCAAGTTGCCGAAACTTCAGCCCATATATTTGGTGAATGGGTTTTTGCTCAGGAAGTGTGGGCACATTTCTTGTGTGGGTTGCCATATTCTTGTGTTCATTTAAATTCTAAACCTGTCATTCTTTTTAAAAACTGGCAGTCAAGGTATCCTGGTGCTCTCCCAACCAATCATTAATGGAGGAAAATATGGCAAGCCATTCCAAAATTTGATTGGTGGAAAATTTGGTTGGCTAGAAATTATTCGTTTTTTAACAACAAAGTCTTGAAACCAGAAATTGTAGCAATAAATGCTAAGGAATTTCTTTTGGAAGTAGTGGGAAACTCTCAAATTGATGAAAATAAACTAGAAGCTGAGCATAAATGGATTGGATCACTGCAAGTGGATAAAATTTAGTTGGGATCGACCGGGCCTATTATTAAACCATTTTGGCAGGTTAGAATTTCGGAAAAGGAATTTTCAAAATGGTGGCAAATGAAAATTAAAGACTCAATCTTCTTCAATGGAGATGGAGCTCAAAAGGGAATCCAGAGAAAGTCGGGGCAAGGGGATTAATTTTCTACCTAGGCAAAAAGTTAGAAACAAGCTTCAGTTGGGGAGCAGGACAACTTACAAATAACCAAGTAGAATCATATGCACTTCTAAAAGCATGTCAACTTGCAAAGGCAGCAGGACATAACAATATTCAAATATTTGGAGACTTTGAAATCATTATAAAAGTTTTAAACTCTGATACAAATTTCAACAACCTCAATTTGAATGTGACCATGAAAAGGTTGCATTTCATTTTGATAGATTGTGCTTCAAGTACCTCTTATCACATTCTTTGTGATTTGAATAAGCTGGCAGATTACAAAGCAAATCAAGGCTGCCTTCTTCCTCCGGGAATGCTAAGTTTGAATGAAGGTCCTTGTTCGATGCATCCCATTCCTTAATCTTGAAAAGAGAAGCTTTGGATTTGAGGAACTGGTTTTTTCGGAACAGATGTAATTGGGTGAAGACCCAACCAATTCTTTATCAATAAAAATAAATAAATAAATAATCGTTTCGTTTTAAAAAAATTATGTTAGTATCACAATTAAATATAATATTGATATTATAAAACATAACACTTGTAACTTAGTATATAAAAATTATAATACAAGGGTTGTGTGTAGCTTCCTTGCCTTAAAACATAGAACTAGAAATTAATACTAAATAACAATAAGATAAAATAACAATTTAATAAAATAATTCACAAAATCAATATAATTTAATTATAATGACTAAGTTATATACAACTACAAAAATAATCAATCAAATAAATGAACTGGAATTAAACTTGTAATATTTATTTATTTAAATTTTACATATAAAAAAATCTATTATGCAAATGAATAAATTCATAAAAATATATATATTATATATATTTAATGGTTTATAATTATCTATTGCAAACATTTAATAGATTATAATTATCTATTGTATACATTTTATTTATTATAATGAACTAGATTAACAATGATATGTTATTAGGAATTGATAAATATGTTTTTATTATTAATATAGCTTATTAAGGAATGGCCTGAAAACCTATGGTTTTTAGGGGTGTACCATAGAGAGGTTGTTTTATACAATTTTGTATTAATATGTACTAAACCAACAAAAAACATTTAGATAATTAAGAGAATATTCTCATAGATAGTTTAGTTAAGCAAGAAACTCTCTCCAATCTACTTCTAACTGGTTAAATTTTTATCTTTTAGATAATAGTACCTCAACATGTTTAACTTCATTTAAATTTAGCCTTTCTTAATGATGTTATAAAGCTTCTTTACCATTTGTTATGTATTCATTAGATTTGCAAATTCGTAAAACACGTTGCTTAGATTTTAGTTTTTAATATATTAAAAATAATTTGCAATACATATAGTCTAAAAATTCTAAAATTTGGGTTGGAATATGTTGATTTTTTTAGCAAGATTTTAATAAAATCATGTCAGAATTTTTAAAAATCTAGGTTACATTTTGAATTTTGGGTGCCTCGGGGGTCTCTGAGGGTGTCGAATTAATTTCTACCATCAAAATTGGGATTAAAGCATAGTTACATTTTGATTTTGCAAAATAAAAATAAAAATAAAAAACATCGGATCTCGAGAAAAAAATAATTGTCCGATCCAAATCGTCCAATTTTTAGACATCTCCATTTGCAATATATCTCTAATCAACCCTACTAAACTCACCATGGAAGAATCCCTTACATGTTTGAGTTCATGCCTTAACCATTGAGATAGGGAAAATAATTTAACTACATCATTTCCAATGATGCGGTCATCCCTATCTGCATCAATTTTATAATAAAGTATGTTACATATCCTCATTAAAAGCATTTGGAATGTTATGTATATATCATGGTAAATTCATTATACAACATTCGATAATCCATCCACCATAGTAAAATTCAACTTTATAACGCTGGCAAAATACAACAAATGATTCCTTACAAACTGTTAAATTTCTATGCAAAACCACCTAAAAGAAAACTAGAACTTTTATTTGTGGGTTGTTTTAGGTCACATTAAATAATTAACTAATGAACAATGTTAACCATGCAAGTAACAAAACCCTTGGACCACTGGGAAAAGTTGCCTAATGTTGTTACTTCCTTTGATCAAACCACTTTTACGCGTGTTTAGAGAGCTAAATCAAGAGACATATAACTATTAAAGGAGGGAAAACATATTCTAGAAGACAATATCATTTAGGAAAAAAAGTTTCAAATGGAAATTCGGTTCAATCTAAGTCTACTTTGGGCATCTGGCCCAAATTATAAGTCTTATGTCAATTTATTTATGCTTTACTTTGCTACTATATGTTTGGTCTTTGTATTTTTAAATGTTGAACTACTTGCATTTGTGATTTTTGCATGCCTAAATGTTGTCTTAGAATGTGACTGAGAGTTTCTAAGTGGTAACCGATGTCTTCATTGGGTTTTTCCTAAAATAGCATTTGTTGGACTTGCATGGTACATAGGTTTAGGCTGATAAGAAGATCACTTTTAGTTTTAAGCAATGTGTGATTTAGTGACACCTAAGAATCTAATTTTGATTCAACCTTAAAGGGAAATTACAATTTGTTTCTCAAGAGATGAATAAAACTGAGCAAAACCCTTAATAACTCGAGGCCCTAGTAGAGACAATCATAATGAAAGCTTTGAAAAAGAGAAAAATGAAATGGAAATTTAACTAGATACCACCAAAAGAGATTTGAAAGTTCAACCAACACAACCAAGTGATGACAAAGCTAAAGCCATTCCATGTATCCCACATGATTAGAAGATAACAAAAGAGATAATTGAAACTTGTTTTTATTTTGTTAATATGGATATGAATAATTGTAGGAGTAGATGTCATAACTATAAATCAATTTCAACATGATACTTTGTAGTGTAAACAAAGATTGGGACAATAGCTAAGCATTGGTTTGAAGACATGTAGAAGCAATATAGGGTATTTAGTGAGACTTATACAGTTCCAACAAGCCTTAATTATCAACAAGGAAAACAATTATGGAGAGGCCACATATCACGACACTTTTTGTTAACCTTTCTTGGAATCAGTAGATTTGAACACTGTAATAGAAACAAACAAGGTGAATAGTACTGAGAAATCTTCATTATATATTAGGAATGACCAGAATAGACATGGGGATGTATCACATAGGCCATGTCCAGATTCAATAAGGGGCAAGTTCATAACTACCCAATTTTTGTATCATAATGTAATATTAAAATTTAATATAGACTATAACTTTTAATATTACATTCAGGCAGTCACCAATTGGTAGTTGGACAAAGATCGTTTGTGGGTTAATGAACTATCAAGAATTCTAAGGGGTAGTTATGGAGTGTAAGGTAAACACTCAAATTTTTACTATGGATTACATTCTGGGATTAGCAACTAAAGCCACAGGGTCACATGGTATTAAAAACTTGAGAGGCCAACCCTAATTAAATGCCCAAAATCAAGGAGTGGTTTGTTCTTTCGCCATTTCCTGAGTAGTCTCGTGATGCGTCGTTGGTGTGGAAGCTGATCGAGTTGGATGACCACCTCAACAGACTAACAGCCATCAAATGGATTTCCTATTTCTATCCTATCCTTTCTTAGAGTGTTATTGTGAAGTTCTTTAGCAAAAAACATGTGAGCACTGCATCTGAAAAAAACACATTTATAGAAACTCAGTTCAATAAAGCGTTAAATTCATACCATGGAAAGCTACAATTCCCTAAGTTGTAGAACCCAACTTTGTTGAGCCAAGGACGTGAACAGGATGGTCATACAACACCTTCTATAAAGAGTAAGCCTTAAACAGATCATCATAGCCCATATCGTTAAGACTAGAAAACCCCAAAGGAGATAGAGTAGATGTAATCACTTGAGTTAGAGAACAACCACTAGTGTTAAGTCCTGTAAAAGGGATATGCAAGGGCTATAAATCCATGAAAAATAAGTGAGAAAACACTCAACAACAATTGAAGGAATATAAACCCTACCTTAGTCTCTGCGTGTCCACCGCTCGATAGAATTAACTGATCATTGAAGGAATCTAAGTTTTGTAACTCAAATTCAAAGAGTAATTGAGACATAACTACATCTATACAAAATAAAAGACATGCATGAATTTAGTCTCCAAAATCATTTATTTTCAATGAGAACCGTCAACTCGAAATAATTTGAGACATGATTGCATTTTTTATTTGCTGTTGTTGTAGACTCTTATTAGCACAAGCTCATCATATTCATGGCATATTTGAGTGGAATCGAACGCCGAATACAAATTATTTTTAAAACATGTTTGCAATATTTTACTAGAGACTGTTACTTAGCATGAGCTATCCAAGAATCAAACCACAATTGAAAATAAGAGCATATGCTTTGATATTGGAACTTCATTTTATCTTTTACAACAATTCAATTTGTCACAACCATAAATACCAAATTACAAGACCCAGACACGATTAAACAATAAATTAAATGCAAGAGGATTGAAAATGCAAGATGATAATATTGTACATTGAGAATCCTTTGAAACACTCTATCTAAAACTAGAAGAAAGAGATAGGGCATGGATACCTCCATAAATTGGATACTAGTGTTCCTACGAAGTTCTTGGTGTTTGGAAAGTTCTTAACAACATACCATTTGCACATATCGGGCCTTTTAGTTAGTGTAAAAGAAAAAACAAATTAAATATGTTGATAGTGTCTTATATGTGAGAGTCCAAACATGTTTTTCAAAGTTTGTAAAGTGTTGTTGATATATACAACCATTTAAGGTTATAAAAAATTATTTAGACAAAGTGCGTTCTAAGCACACTTGTAGCCCGATTGAGGTCACCTCAAGGCCCAAAAGTGTGGATAAATAAAAGTCACTCTCCCTTTCAAGAAGAAAGAAAATTACTAATAGTATTTAAAAAACATTATTATTATTTTATTTATAATCTTGTAAAATATTATATTGTATCTACATATACTAAAATGTTAATATGTTTTGTAATTATACTTATATTTACAAAATTATATAAATTTTAATTGTTAATATGTTTTGTAATTATATTTATATTAACAAAATTATATAAATTTTAATTATAAATTTGTATAATTTTTTATAGTTATTTTGTTAAAAGTCTTATAGGCAACGCATCTCACCCACCTTTGGTAAATAAAAGACCAATATTATATTAAATTTATAATATTGAAAATTTTAATAGCATCTTGTTTATAGTTTAATTTGTTAAGTAAATTTGAATTTAATATATTTTAAAATTTTAAAATTGGTTAGTTAAATTTGAATTTAATGTATTTATAAATTATAAAACTGTTAGTTCAATTTGAATTTAATATATTTACAAATTATAAAAAATAAAAAATAAAAGTCAAACTTTTTATTTAAATTTTTTATAAAAAATAATTTATTTATGTGTTATAAATATATAAATACATCCATTTGAATTTTGTATAAATACTTTATATTTAAATTTTTTTACAATAAAGTCATTTAATATTAATTTTTAAAACATTTAAAATTTTAAAATGATATAAATATGTAAGTGTGGTTTTTTCCTCACAACCTTGACACCCCTTGTTTAATGACACTCCTCTTCACCTCACCAATTTTCATAACGCCCCCTTGTTCAATGACACTCTTCCTCACCCCATCAATTTTCATAACCTAAGTATGAAGTATTTTACTTTTTACATTTCAAAATGTTTTTATCCCTCTCGATGTTTTTAGTATTTTACTTTTTATGCAGTGTTGCTTGAGGCACATACTGATGTGACTATGGAAGATATTTTGTTAATGCGGTTTGATGAGATAGATATATATATTGGCATGAAATGGATCCCTTGACCCAAATTATGAGCATGATAGCTTCTGTGAAAGTGAGATTCGTCTTTGACATCTTAAAAATATGGAGCAAAAATTCAAATGCTAGAGAGAAACGTAACAATTATAGCTAGCTCCTCATCAAAAAAGGAAGAAACATAACAATTACAGGTAGCTGCTCATCAAAAAAGGAAGGCTAAACATGAACCATTACAATTTACTCTTAAACTAGCTAATTCCTTAGAAAACTAAAGATGGGTGTGTAAACTAATAAAACCTATCCACACCATAAAATCATTCATCATACTGCTAACCTTAAGATAAACATAAATATATACAAAATAATGTGAAACGGACAAAACATCATGTGACGAAATGAAAATCATTCTAGAATATCCAATTAAAATAATATAATTTTGTGAAAAAACACACAAACTAGCTAAACATATATATATGTATATATGTATATATGTATGTGTGTGTGTGTGTGTATATATATATATATATACATATATATGTATATATATATATA